>PVLD010008707.1:0-82095 GCA_004027595.1 Dinomys branickii
TTCCCTACTATCTTCTCTATAATTTGGTATTTCCTTTAATGTTTTTGTGTTAACTAATGTGAAGATAACTATGTAATACAACATCCAGTTCTAATTCCCTACTATATTCTGTATAACTTTGTATTTTCTGTATTGTTTATGGCTTTTCTGGTTCATATGTCTCCATTCTTTTGTCTTTAAAATAAAATTATAAAAAAAAGTAAATAAAATAACTAAGATCAAAACACATTTTGTGTGTTGCCTGTTGAATTTGATGAGTCAGAACTTTTCTACTTGTCCACTACTGCTTCATTCAGAAAATATCTACAGATGCTCATAATGGCCATAAGAAATGTCTTAGACTTCTAGCAAATCCCTCAGTTAAAGAAGACAAGCTCAGGAGGTAAGTCACTGCCACTCACAGGGTTAAGCACCAGGCTGTTACCTACAGCAGCAGGCAGCTGGGAGGCCTGCAGCTGAGCAAATGACTGTAAAAATCATTGTGTTTAAGCATGGTGGTGCACCCTGTAATCCCAGCACTTATTAGGCTGAGTCAGGAGGATCACTGCAAGTTTGAGGCCAGCCTGAGCTATATACTGAATTTAAAACTAGCCTGGAATAGCAAGATCTTATCTCAAAAAAACATGTTTTTAAATCACCATGCTCACTGAAAGAATTTACACCCTCCTAATGCAGGTTTTATCTAGGTTCTTCTCTTCTCTTACCATCCCACAATAATTAAGAAACAGATATATCCTCCTAAATAGCATCACACACACACACACACACACACACACACACACACACACACACTCACACATTCTCACACATTCACACACACACGCACAATACATATACCCTCATCAACATCGCTCTCAGTGCATAGGAGATCGTGTCCATTAGATGAACATTAAATTAGAATATGTAGAACAGGTAGATTTCTACAGGAAATTTCTTTTAGATCTACCCCCCAGCTTTCGTAGGTCATGAACACAAGATTGTGTTCTAAACAAAAAATTGTGTGACAGCTACCACTTTTCTGAAAGCCAGGCCACTCAGACACAAAAATTAGATTGAGAGGAGCCTACCAAGCTTCCAAAGTTGTTCAAATCATCCTGTCAGCGCCCTGTGGTGACAGAGGTAGACTGATGGCCTCTGGAGGAGAGGGATGGACCCTCTGCTACTGTACGGCACCTTAATCTGGGCAAAGGTTACATAGATCTACACACAGGTGAAAAGTTATTAAGCTGTCAGCTTAGGATTTGCACACTTAACTATAACTTCTACATTATTACAAATTTTTATTTCTACCTGTTAAGTGCATTCATAGTCTACTCGAAATTAGATAAAGCCAAAAACAAAAAAGGTAAAGCAATAATATGTTGTTGTAAAGGAATACTTTATAGATTAGAAATCATAAAATGAGTGTATTTTTAAAGTGAGGAAAACTGTAATTATTACCTATGCATGATATGACCACAGACAGAGATGATCTGTAAAAGAGGCCTGATTATTTCTTTGCAGTAGCTGAATATGAAGGAGAAACAGGTTAGAAAAAATGTTTCCTAAAATCTAACTCCTTTCAGCTGCATAGGCGCAAGTGGCACAGGGGAATGAGTCCAGCCCCTGCTGACATCAGACTCACCTCACCTGGAAGGTCACCTGCACCCCGCCCCTGGAACCTGAGATCCACCAGCGTTACACTGCCGTGGCCCACCTGAATGCTGTTCCTCAGACATATTCAGGACCTGACTCCTAGATTCAACAGCAGAACTACTCATACTGGGGCCAAAGGGAGAGCTCATCACGGCGGGGAACACCAACCTGACTTTTCACCTTCCCTACCTCCACAAATCCCCAGAAAAGCACAACTCAGTGGGGATGAACCTAAGGCACATGTGCCACAGAAGCCTGTTTGTACCATTGAAAGCTCTAAGAGGTTCACCATTGCGGACATAGATCATCAGTGCAAAGCAGGCCCAGGCTCCCTGCACCCTACTGCCTCCATTCTGGCCACTCTTAACACTGGAGAGAATTTCCCAGAAGTTGATCCACCACTGGGAAAAAGTCAGGGCCGTTTCACAGCAGAGCCAAGCCCCACATGCTAGCCTGGACAACCTCCACTTTCCATCTAACTAAAATACGGAAAACCTCAGTAATGCTCTAGTTTACATTTTCACCCAGTAACTCTTCAAAACCCAATGTGTACTTCACACTTACAGAACATCTCAATTGAAACAATCCTCACTTCAAGCGCTCACCAGCCACATAGGGCCAGAAGCCACCATATTGAACAGCGAAGATCCAGGCCTCACTCGTCTCAACCAGGGGAGCCCTTCCCTCCCTACTAACCAGGCACCCTCAACTCACTAGCACTGCATACACCCAGCAGTTAGTTCCATATCTTTTTGCCTTTTCAAATACTACTTCTCCGGGCATCGGGGCACTAGCCTGTAATCCCAGCATTCAGGGGGCTGAGGCAGGAAGATTGTGGTGAGTTCGAGACCAGCCTGAGCTACAAAGTGAGCTCAAGGCCAGCCTGAACTGCACAGCAAGACTTTGCCTCAAAAAGACAAAAAAAAAAAAAAAAAAAAAAAAAACTGCTTCTCTCATCAGAATGCTCTCTTCATTCCTCCAATATCTGTTCACCTGTGAAGCCTTTCTTGAGACCTGATTCTCCGTAACTTTAGGAAAGCTAATTATTCCTTCTTTGGTACCATTTCCACAATCACTGTAAATGTCGCCCTGTTCACACACTTATACACTGGATTGCAACATTCATTCTCCCTGATCTCTTAAATAAAAACTTGCGCTTGTGGAAGCCATGGTCCATACTTTACCCACATGTGTGTCTCCAGCATTGACTGAGCAGCTTGAGATGAAATGGGTGCTTAGTGATTGATTCTGCCCAATTGGAGAGAATGCCAGCAACTCTGCAGATTTCAGATTCAAGTATTATTGATAGGATGCCTCAAAATGTATTGTGCTTTTGTATGCGTTAGTTCATTAAATCAACATTTATGAATAGCTGGGATAACGGTACTGCTGATGTCTGATTATTGCAAGAGACAGTTCATGCTTACATTGTTTTAAGTTCTGACCAATTGTGTGTGCTTATATCCAATAATCTGAGCAACTGATTTGAAGACAACAATATGCAATGGAACAACCACTGTGAATTCCTACCATCTTGCCTAGTGAAACTCTGTATTATCTCTCATGTTTTACCTAATAATTATTTTTTATTCTCTTTGATGGTTTGAACAATCTTCCATTCTTACATCTGGAGATCTGAGCAACGTAGTTGAAGATAACAATACGTAATATAACAACCGCTGTTAATTCCTATCATTTTGTGTTGAAACCCTGTATCACTGTTAATGTTCTTGCTTTGTTTTGTTTATGCTTGCGATGGTAGTATGCTACTATTATTCTTTTGTTTTTGTTTTACTTCTTTCTTTAAAATAAAAAAAAAGATTTATTTAGCCAAAACTGAAAATACCAGCTCTGAGGGTATTGGCTCTTATTTAAATAACATTAAAATCAGCGTAACTTAGATTGAGTAGAAATTATACTCAACAAATACTTTTCAATATTTATTATAAGCATTTTTAATGTCTTATGAGCCTGTAGTCTGTTCTCATTTCTAAAGATGGATCCATGAAGAAACTAGACAAGGGCCATGCCTTTGTGAAGCTAATCTCCTAAGGGTGGTGTGGCAGAGGGTAAACAAATCAACAGATAAATTAATAAGAGGATTTCAGACACTGATGAGTGCAAGGCTCAGGTATCATACCATCCCCTCACAGCCCCTCAGAAGACACAGGTGATTAACCATGGGGCTTCTTCCTCCTGAGCCAAACTCAGTGGTAACCCTCCTCCACACAGCATTCCAAGCTCATGAAACCCAAAGTTGTCATATCTGCCATCCTAGGCCTGGACACTTTCACAGGACAGTTATTTTCAAGTCCCAAGAAGTAGTTCTAGCAGGTATAAACCCAAATCACTTTCAGTATCCCCAGAATTTAATTATCTGTATGTAAAATAGAAATACACTTGGGAAATGAGCAAACTTCATGTAAAACACACATATAAACTATTGTTCTCCTCTTCAAATGAAGTCTTCTAAAAATATAAATATTTCAGAGATAATATTGGCTTTTAATTGAAATACATAGTCTTCTACTGTACCAACAGGGTTTTCCAGTCTCCAATGAATAAGTTACAGATAAGTTATGGGTATAGGCAAATTATATATAAAATTGTGGGAGATGCACGTTCAAAATCCATGATAAAGCAGGTTGGCAAGCTAGTAAGTCTTAGGTAAGAGCTAATCTGAGGTGTTGGGGTGTAGCTCAGTGGTAGAGCACTTGCCTTGCAAGGTGCTGGGCTCAGTCCCCCGGACTGAAAATAAAACATCAACCATCACACAGGCCATCTCATTATACTGATTAATTTGACAAAAATTTCTTTTTCTCTTTCACTTCCCAGCCATGAGGTAAAAGGTTTTGCTCTACTATGTGCCCAAAAGCAAGAGGACCAACCAGCCACAGACTGAAACCTCCAAAACTGTGGGCATCTCAGGTATTTATTACAATGATGGGAAGCTGACTAACATAGTTATACCTAGCAAATAGCATAATTCCTATGGCCATCCAGTTGCAATAAGACATCACAAGTTTTTTCTAAACTGTAGTCTTTTCTTCCAGGCCTTCCAAAATCATGACGAAACTACCATTTAAATTTAATTTACATGAAGTTTCATTCATGAACATTACTTATAGAGACAGCAATCTCCTATATAACAGCTCTACCACTAAGGGAAAAAGCCTTGGTGCTTTGTGGATAATGTTTGGAAAACATTTATTTATAAAACCAAGATTTGCCAGGAATAACAGTCAAATTAATAATTAAACAGAAAGCTTTTACTGCAAAAAGCACAAAGCTAAAATAAATAGGAAGCATCTGAAACTTTTCAACACACAAATTCATAGAGCTTTTATTTAACTGAACAGTTATTACAATAATAACTAACAACCTACCTCTTCCAAGCCCCTGGAGCGCCTGTCCTCTAAATCTGAGAAAGCTGTTGGGGAGAACTTAGCAATTCAGCCTGCGTGGGAATGACTAAGAGCAATCGATGGGAAATATGGGGAGATGTGCGGGCAGGTGGGAACCACTCTGATTTGTTTGGCTTCATTATTTAGAGAGGAATGGATTTCTACAGCCATAAAGTCATGCTTATAAAACTACATTTTTCTTTTTCTTTTTTTATACATGTAGTTTTATTGTAACAGAGCAACTTGTACACTTTGAACATTTAAAACTGCCCATCACCTTCTCCTTTCCAGTGAAAACAAAACAATTTTAAAATAAACCAACAAATATAGAATGTCAATTCCAAATAAGACCCTGCAGGGCTGCCGACTCTCCCATCGAGTGGCAGGGCTCAAGCCATCATTAGGAGAGAATTTTATTTTAAAAGTGTCATCTTAAACTGCAAGGATGTCTGTAAACATCACAATTAAACATGTCAACAGAGAAACCATGTTGTCAAGTGCCCACTTAACCCATGAGAGAGATACCAAATGTCTCAAACCCACTCTTTGCTGACCTTCTATACCCCAATTTTCTTATTTTAAAGACAAAAGAATGGAGACATGTAAACCAGAATAACACAAAAGCAATACAGGGAATGCCAAATTATAGAGAAGATAGTAAGGAATTGGCACTGGATACCGTATTACATAATGTTATCTTCTCATTTGTTACTCAGTTATACAGATGATGGCTCATTCGATTAACCGATTTTCTCCACCCTCATCTCCGTTGTTCTCCCACCCAGTCAGTTGTCTTCCCTCTGATAATAACTGTACTTTTTAGTTTATTTACTTCCTCAGGCTCTCCCACTGGGAAAAGACATGGCTGCTTCAAATTACGCTGTAACAAGCATGGGTGCACACAAATTGCTATGGCAGGAGGTGGAAAAGCACCCATGCTCAAAGACAGTACATAGGCAGGGACCCAGGTTCACTATGGTCAAGCTCCCACTGACAAGCCCTCAAGGCCACTGGGGGTCCGGTTGAGTCAGCAAGGTCACCCAGCGAACCGCCAGACTCTGCCACAATACAGCACGGAAGCCTGGTCAAGTACTCAGGGTCACTGCAGCAGACTGCCAGGCTCTGCCCTGGCGAGGTGCTCCCAGGGAACTGGTTGAGTCCATGGGGTCGCCCCAGCGAGGCACTCCCAGGGGCCCTGTCAAGTCAAAGGTGTCACCCCTGTGGACTGCAGGGCTCCGCCCCATTGCTGTGCTGCCAGAGGCCTGGTCCAGGTCTTCAGGGTTCTCATGTAGCCTGGAAGGAGATCCCTCCCCCGTCAGACAGCTGAGCGAACCCATCAAGGCCCCTGGGGTCCCCTCATAGGCCACTATTGTCTCCCTGCAGGCCGCCTATGACTCTTTGGAGGCTATCCCCGCCCAGCTAGAGAACCGGGTCTGCCCCCTAGTTCCAGGTCTTCGCCTCCTCCCACCTCCCAATCTCCAGTGTTGCTGCTCCCCACCCTTTGCAGCTGGGCATTGGGCGTACTTACGATGCTGGGCACAAGTGGTGTGAGGTCTCCCCCACCTGTGCTCACTGTGGTAGTCCAGGGTATGCACTAAGTTTAATTATTAGTTCTAGGAGAGAACTGGAGGGTTTTCTAGGGTCTGCTGTGTAGAGTACGTTGTTGTCTCTTGGACTCCAGAACTGCTTCTTTTCAGCAATTTGTCACTATGGGTTCATACAAGATTCATATACACAAGCAGTATGAAGTCCCTCTTGGTGCTCGTATTAGTAGTGTAGGGTGAGTCCTGAAGTCCGTGGACTCAGCCCGTTGCTGTCAGGAACACATGTTGAGTACTCGGGCCACCAAGACTCAAGATGCTCAGAGAGGGAGTTCAGGGTGGGAGCTGAAGCCTGGTAATTCAGCTTGTGCTTCCTGCTTGGTGTTGGAGTGAGAAGGGCGTGGGGCCATGTGGTCCACCTCCACCTGCAGCTCTCTTACTGCTGTGCTCCAGTTCCTGTTTGTTCTTTGGCTGGATCCCTGGGAGTTGCTGTGGCCCTGGGGTCACTGCCACTGCTCTCTGCTGCTCTCCGCTGGTAGTTGCTCACACAGTGGAGAGGTAGAAGGCCACAGCCTCAGGGCAGGCGTAGAGCCAGGTGTGGTGGGCTGTGTACTGGTTGCTTTGACTCCACCTTGCCTCTGGGCGCTGATTAGAAAGGTTGCTGCAGAGTGGAGATTCTGTTTTAGTAGCTATTGTAACTTCTCATCCTCACACTGGGTTCAACAACACTTCCCGACCACCACTGCCTCTTTTCCAGGCCGCACTTTCTCTGCTCCAGTTTTGGACCAGCTCTTGGAACTCCGCTCTACCCTGGCCAAGTCGGGAGGCTCCCACAAGCACAGGCCTCGGAGGCTGAAGCTGTGAGTGCCAGAATGAGGGAGTGGGCCGAGGGTGCATGTGGAGTGGCGACTCCCTCCTTGTCCCCCTCCTCTTCCTCTAACTGCGCCATGGCAGCCCTCCGAGCCTTTCCTCCAGGAGAGGCCTTGTTGGCTCTTTCTGAGGGCTTCAATTCTCATTTCAGATCCTTCCTGGGCCCCGGGGACCCATTTCTCTCCTTCTTGTCTTTCTCATGTTGCTATATTCCAGTGTCTGGGTGGCGATCTTCTGGGAGGATCTTTCTCTGCTGCTTACCTGGTTACCATTTTCCTGGAAGTCTCTATACCCCATTTTTAAAGGTTTTTTTTTAATCTTTCTTTAAGCAAGAGAAAGTAGACAGGTAAATGTTGGTAAATGCTAACTGTCCATATTCACATAGAGACACAATGTAATCTCTGAGCCCGATATACAGAGAAAGGAGGGAAAGCTAGAATTCTATGCACCTCTACCCAGGGGCCGAGCACTCTCCAGCTTCCAGCAGAGCAAAGGGAGCAGAGAGTTTTATTTTTTTCCCACAGAGCACAGTGGTGCTGATTCCAAAAGGTTTGTGTGGAGACAGGAGGGGATCAAAATGAATTCAGAACAGAAGGCTGTAGAGATCCTTTCCATACTGCATTCTGCTCCAGGTTTCTCCCCACAAAGTAAGTTGAGAACCATGGTGTTGGGGAAGAGAGACCTCAAGAGCAGGGCAAATGAGCACAAACGGAGGGAAAAAAGACAGCAACTTGCTCCCAGAGACTGGAGAAAATTTAAAGAATAAAAATAAGAGGAAAAACAAGAAGGTTGGATCCGTCAGCGTTCGATTGGTCATCTTCTCCTTCACCCGCCCCTCCTCCCCCCTTCATCATCATCTCCATGCTGCTCACCTTCATCCTCACGCTCTTCTTCTTCAGTGCCATCCAGTCCTTCTTCTTCATCATCACCTTCTGCCTCCCCTTCCTCGTCAGTCTTATCAGGAGCCAAATTGCGCTGCGATGGATCTGGCCGGATACCATCTCTGATGACCTCCCCTAGCTCACCTGCGCCCCATCAGAATGGTCAGTAAATCAGGTAAAGAAGCTCGCGGGTTCTTCATGCCCCCTCTTCCTACTGGCTTTATTCTTCATTTGACTTGAACGTTTTGTCAAATCCTCTCCAGATTTCCATTTGATTTCAGTGGACTTTGAAGATGGATCACCGCTGTCATTCAGGTGAAATTCTTTGGAGAGAACTTTATTTTCAAAGTAAGGATTTTCATCAAAATAAAAATCTTACTTGTAACCTGATTTTGTATCTTCAAATTCTTTCACTTCGACTCTGGTCAAATAATGCAATGCTTCTGCATCTTCCTAACTGAGCAGTGCAGACACTTGTGGGTGGTTGGCAAATGTTCCCCCCAAAATTTGGGATTTTGGTGATCAATTCTGATCTCTTCTGAGAAAACAGTTAGTGGAGTTCATTATATTTCTGTTCTACTGTCAATATCTCCCCACTGTCTTGTTCATTAAGTCTGTCTATCTCATTTTGTACTTCATCAATGTGTTCAGTTGCCTCTTCTTCTTTTTCTCCCTGGGGCAGACCCCACAAGGCTGCTGCTGCCTCAGGTTCAGAGTCTGGAGACAGTTAGGCCTTCTTGGTCAGCGGGGTGAGTGAAGCCTGGCACTTGGGGGCCACAGCACGAGGGAAGGCACATTTTTATTTTTCTATAACTGTATTTAATTTCTGCCCTGAATTTCTATTATTGCCTCATCACAGAAAGTTTAATTTAATAATTTCTCAACAAATTCAGTCAAATCAATGACTACTCAGTCTTCCATGCTTTAGTCTTTTGACTGGGGAATTCAGTAAACCCAGGGGCCCACATTCCTCTTTCATCCAGGGTTGTACATGCCAGAAAGCTTATGGAACAAATGCCTGTATTTCAGCAGGAGGCACCTGGCACTTGGCAGTTCTCTACCCATCTGGGTGGGTCTATAGTGCTGAACACCTATTCCAACTGTGGCTTTCAAACTGCCATGATGGTTTCCCCATCAGCATGCCTGGGGGCCAACTATACATCAGCCAGTCCTTTGTAACACCAGACTTTCTAATGCTTTCTTCTGGGGCCATGAGGCTGCACTCCCTCAGGCTTCCAGCCTAGACTTTCCCCATAGGCATTTATGGCTACCACACTGTGGGTAACGGGGGCAGAGCTGGGGCGTCTCCCAGGCCTTACTTGGAAAGATTTGGTACGGTATTGTTTGGGTGGCTTGGCTTGGCTTGGCTTGGGTTAGGTTGAGTTTGTAGTACTGGGAGTAACCCAGGGCCTTGGGCCTTTACACTAAGCTACATCCCCAGATTCTTTTTTCTTTTTTGAGACAAGATCTTGCTACATTGTTCAGGCTTGGCTCAAATTTGCAGCTTATTGCTTCTGCCTCCAGAGTGCTGGGATTACATGCATGTGTCACCACATAGAGATCAAGACCTTCTTTTTTTTTTTTTTACCAAAATTATTTGTGTGTGTGTGTGTGTGTGTGTGTGTGTGTGTTGTTTTCAGTGCTGGGCATCAAACTCAGGGCCTCATGCCTGCGGGGCAAGCTCTCGGCTGCTGAGCTACATCCCCAGCACAGATGACTCACATTTTGGTTGTACACCCCTCACCAGAAATGACAAAGCTCCGCTAATGTAATGAAAGGAGGGTTTGGAGTAAAAAGTGGTGGGAAATGTGATTCTGCCTTTCATGTCACTATGGTTATGCTGCTGTAGTAGAAAAGCTACCCTTGTCCCAGTGGGTGATGGCACATGCAGTGGGCTGATTTCCTTGGTTTTTAGATCTGACAGGCTTCTATTTGCATATCAGTCCCTTCTCTTCTCTCTAATTTCTCTTGGACAAGGTATTGAGACTCTCAGAAATGTCTTTTTCTGGCTCCCCATGGCAATCTCATGGGATTATTGTGAAAGTCATATGCAGATGACCCTTGTTATCCCCAAAATCATTAGTTCCCTAATCCAATAAGACAAAATGTTAAAGTCTCCTTTGCCACAGTCACCACAAAAACTATAGAATGAAAGAAAAAGGAGAAGAGAAGGATAAAATGGAAGCAAAGCTTTGTAAATCAGGAAGGGAAGAGGAGTTGAAGGGAAGGGAGAGATACTGGGGGGAAAAAGAGGAACCAAGATACATCATGTGCAGGTCCAAGTTCCCTATGATGAACGTGATCAATATGTATGTCTAAATTGAGCCAATAAACTTAACGATATAAAAAAGTTAAATTTATTTGTATCATGGGTAAGATAATCGTAAACAATCACTTATCCATGACGATTTAAAAGTCTACGTATTTGGGACTGGGTAAGCTCTTAGACCACTCCCCCACCACCTTCAGCTCCTTCCCACACAAAACACACACACATTCCACCTGTTCTGTAATTCTCCTTCATCCGTGAGAGGACAAGCTACCTAGAGGGATTCGCTCCTACACAGCAAAGCTTTAAAGATTGGCTGGCCGCACTCCAAAAAGCCAAACCCTAAGCTGGGTGTGAAGTGAATGCCTGTGACCCCAGCACTCTTGGAGACGCTAAGTGCAAGAGACACAAAAATGCAGAAAGACTGCTACATGAGGACTGAGTATTCATACACCTTTTCTTTTCTCTCTTGATTCCTGATCCTTACTATGTGGCTCAGAGTAATAAAAAAGGAGAGTCTTGTGTGAAACAGGTGCCCCTGGGCAAAAAGCAGTAGTTCATAAAGGGAGCAAAGAAACAGAATGAGATTATGAAGCTGTTCTGAGAGAGCTTGGCAATTGTTGAGAGGAGGAAGTTTGCGATTAAGCATGCAAAGATGTTTGTTTATTTGTTTTGAGACAGGCTGGCCTTGAACTCACTATGTAGCCCAAGCTGGCCTCGAGCTCATGGGTATGCTCCTGCCTCAGCCTCACAAGCGCTGGAATTACAGGTGTGCACCACCATGCCCAGTGTATAGATAAGAGTTTATAAATGAGTTAATTCCATCCGATAAGGCGGCCTTTGACTTCTCCTTCCAGAATATTTTAAGAGTGGTCTATTAGAGACCTAAAATGTTCAAACCCTAAGGGACAAGGTTTATGACGGGATTTGAGGAAATATAGCGAGGGATGAAAAGGAACGCATTCTTGTAAGAGCTCAACTGTCATCATGCGATGGACTGAGGAAGCTGCTCGCGCAGGATAACGCCTCACATTCAGCGAGGACCAACCGAGAACAGCGAGTCATCTGACCATCCCAAGATGACAGCTGAGAGCCCCTTTGCAAGGAGACAGAGGAGGCTCACGTTCTGCACTTGGAAAGGCTCAGGTCTGCCTGGTTAGCTGAGAGAGGGAGAGGCTGCTTGGAGCGGGGACCAGGTCCTGAGATGGAGGGGAAGGCAAACTTCCCTCACCTCACGTGTTTGTTCAGAGTCTGCTTAGCACTCCTGGCAGTCAGCAGACTGTTTGTGCCTCAGTTCCTGCGGTTCTGTGAGTGTTTTTCTATTCCCCAAGCACGCTAAACTCACATTCTATGTGGGAACTCTTGTAACGACTTGTCCCGTGTTAGGGGCTCAGGATTTAGAAAACATCTCAAACAATACCCTCATTCTCACTTGAAATGGGGAAGAAATATCACCTGCAAGTGGACTTAGTACAATTGTCTTCCAGTTCTTTATTTGTGGGTCTAAAATAAGTAGATATTTGTTTTCCTGTACAAATTCTCAAATACTCAAGTCATGAGAGTTCTTCAAGATTTTTTTTTGTTAGAGGGCCAATGTATTCACTGTAAAGGGAAAGTTTTTCATTACAAGAACTACCGAAAAATATCAAGGAAATAATATGTAAACAGCAACAGATCTGTGACAACTTTGCCAAGAACTGTCACACGGTGTTTTTTAAATGCTTTGTCAATCTTTCTGGTCTTTCTAAAATTTCTATAGAAACCTCTTTGTATTGTACAGAACATCCAGTGTTGATTGGACATGGACTTGCTGGCAATTTCAGATACTCAGTCATTATTAAAATACTTAACAAAATATAATAAATCTTTAATTTACTAGCAAAAAGACGAAAAAAGAAATGGATTTAGGATCTCAGGACCACATGGCCACATAAAACTTCATGATAAAGTTACTCACTTACCTCTCTTTGATCTAGCCAGGAATACTTTGAACGTGACAGGCAATGGTCAGTATATAGCCAACTCCAGGGCCTGCCTACACAAGGGACTTTCTCACCTCTGTGTGGACTCCTACAATGCAGTTTGCGAGGTTCTCCACCTGGCGTTAGCACAGGCATCACAGGATGGGGGTGCAATCCTCTATAACATAACAGTCTCTCAGGATGGACACGCGCCAGGGCTCCAGAGTTCCCAGGCCACCCATGCTTCTGTGCAGCAGGCTAAAAACCTGAGGGTTCCTCTCATCCATCCTAACAATTTGATAGGACAATACACTGAGGAAAGTACTATATTTATGTCTAGACTTTTACAGGGTGAGAGCTGAGAGATTCCCAAATGTGGATTCCCAGACCCTCTCCCAGGGGAATCAGGGTATATTTAAGGGTTCACCAACTGGGGAGCTCACTGAAGCTTCAGTGTCCAGAGTTTTTACTGGGTTTTCGCTAGATGGGCATGCTTCATGGAATCTCTGGCTGCATGGCTGAATTTGATCTCCAGCCCCCTCTTTTTAATGCAGGTTGGACTGAAACCATCTGGCTCAAAGCTTCAGCCTACTAATCATACTTCTGGTCTTTCCAGCCTTGGCAGCCCCTGTCCTCAAACATAGCTAGGCTCCCAACACAAGTCACCCCATCGGCATGAACCCAGGCTTGGTCTAAGGGGCTCCTAATGAATAACAGATACTCCTGCTGAGCCATTTCAAGGGTTTAAAATCTCTTTCTCAGGCACTTGGAGCAAAGGCAACACAATTTCTTTACTATACACTACCCTCTTACGGTATTTAAGGAAATGCATAGCGAGACTCTTAAAATGTGTCTCATAAAATGTGTAGACTACTTCATTTTATTTCTTCTAGGTATCATTTTACTAGTGCAATAACTTCTAATTCATGGTCCTAGAGCAGGTATTAGCCTGCATTAAATTATCGAGTTACTTCTTATTAAAATTTTAAGAAAAATGTCAAGCAGTCTTTTATTACACCATTATGTGATTTTTATTTCTCTTCGAACAATTCGGAAAACATTTCAATCACTTGAAGATAAAAATCTCCCTTTCGGTAATCACATTTCTTCCATTTTTCTCAGAAATAAAATGAACCAAATTATCTGATGTAATCCACACTCTTAAAGAGAAAAAAGTGGTGTGAAATGAGCTCCTAACTTGACTGATTATAGAGAGAAATCATAAGGCCTTAATCATAAATAATAAAAAATTTTCCTGGCATTGACAATGAGACTTATTTATATCATTTTAAGTTGACCTGATTTTGTACTTCATTATGGATAAGGACTCAATACCTAGAGCTGATTAAAGAAAAAGTAGCATGAGGGTGAAGCTTGGTGGAATGCAGGGGGGACCCTGCGGAACTCACCAGACCCCCAAGGGCCTCAAGGGCTTGTCAGCCATGTCCTGATCATACTGTGCCTGGGTCCCTGTCTATGTATCATCACTGAGGTTGGGTGCTCTTCCGCCTAGTGCCACAGTAATTAGTGTGCACCTGTGTTTGTTGCAGCATAATTTGAAGCAGCCATGTGTCTTCCCAATGTGAGAGCCCGAGGGAATGAATAAAACCAAAAAGTACAGTTATTATCAGAGGGAAGATGACTGACTGGGTGGGAGAACAGCAGAGATGAGGGTTGAGAAAACTGTTTGATGAATCATACCTGCCTTTATTTGTATAACTGAGTAACAAATGCGAAGGTAACATTATGTAATACAGCTTCCACTCAATTCCCTACTATCTTCTCTATAATTTTGTATTTCCTTTATTACTTTTGTGTTACTCTGGTTTATGTCTGTTTGGTGGTTGATAGGTTTCCATTTTCTTTGTCTTTAAAATAAAAAAAAAAGAAAAGAAAAAGTAGTTATCTCAGCTAGCATGGAGTGGGATTAAAGATGCACAACTGAAGCAGGTCTGCCGTGACCAGTCTACACAGAGCGCATCATGTTCGGGTTTTTTGCTGTGATTTCTAAGCTGGAGAAACTTAACGCAAGCTTCTTGGGCAGCATCTACACTTGGGCAGCAGAGTTTCTACTAAGTTCCCAAAATGATATATAAAATATTATATATTTTTATTGAGAGAGAATGTATCATTTTTGTTAGATTCCCTAAATCTAAATCCAGGACCTTTAAAAGCCCTAAGAAAGCTGGGCATGGTGGCACATGCCTGTAACCCAGCACTCAGGAGGCTGAGGCAGGAGGATCATTGTGAGTTTGAGGCCAGCCCGGGCTACAAAGTGAGCTCAAGGTCAGCCTGAACTGCATAGCGAGACCCTGTCCCAAAAAGACTAAATAAATAAATAGAAGCCCTAAGAATCACTTTTGTAAATGGGCCTACTTTTATAGGACAATTGTTAGATCATTCCCAGAAGCTTTCTTTTTATCTTTTTTTTCAGACAGGGTCTTGCTGTACATTCTATGCTGGTCTTGAACTCAATACTCACTAGGTAGTCTAGGCTGGCCTCGAACTTGCAGCAATCCTCCTAACTTAGCCTCCCAAGTGCTGTGATCACAGGTGTTTGCCACCTTAAAGCTTTCAAAGCACCCAAATTTAAATCTCTACCTTCATAACCCAAAGGCCTGACACTGAGTGTTCCCAACCCCTACAGTCTTCTTTTTTTTTATTTTTATTTTTTATTTTTTGGCGGTACTGGGGATCGAACTCAGGACCCTGCGCTTGCTAGGCAGGCGCCCTACAGTCTTCTTAAGAAATTTATTTTCCAGAATAAGCTTACTCGAGCCTCTCTCCTGCGCGGTGTCCATGGCCCTCCTAGGTATTTGTGCGAACTCCTGGTGGGAGCCTGGCGTCTCTCCTGGTCACCGGATTTCCCACTCCACCCACTTCCTGGTGCAACAGCACAGTGCTCAAAGTGTCCCTGCTTCCCTTACCCTCCAAAGAACTCCTAACACAAAGTAGCTGTACAGAGTGGAAGTTCTCTGAGGATTGGAAAGGCTGAGAGGGCTCATATAGTGGGCGCGTTTCTAGCTTTGCAGACCCCATGCTCCTACGTACACAGGCTGGACGGGCCCTGCTTGACAGTACAGAGACAGCCTGGGTCCCCCTGCCTTGGCCTCCGCGCGTCTCTGTCCCTGCCCCTCCGGAGGAGTCCCCTTGCTGAGGACGTGTTTCTCAAACACAAGCTAGCCAATCTAGCCATCACATCCAAACCCACAGCCTCCTCCACGGGGCGTTCAGACTCCAGGCTACTTGTCCCTCTCCTCTAATCAGCGCGCCCCTAACTCCTGACCAGTAGGAACAATCCCTTTGCTCCAGAAGCTGAAGTTCTTCACAGAGCCACTCCCTTCTATTTTATTAGTCCGGGTCTGCAGGATGCAATGGTGCATGGACGCACGTCTGAGCTGTTTCCATCCCCCTCCCGCCCTCTTCGCCCACCTCAGTCCCCCTCCCTTTTGCAAGAGTCACGTCCCTCTTTCCTAGTTTCTCTCTTTTATTTTTCATACTAGTCCCTCCTAAGCCTGCTTAGCCCGACCCTCCCTACCTTCCGGAAGCACCCACAGTCCGGAGCTTCTTTCTGCTGCCTGGCCACCAGCAGTCCTAGCGCCCTGCGTGTGTGAGTCCTGTTCCCTCCTCTAGGAAACTATGAGTAGTAAACTGTCTTTTCCCTGGCAGCTACTTCCTGACCTAGTGGGCTTACTATACCTCAAATTTTATACTGTATTTTAGAGTAGACCCCAATCAGGCACAGAACAGGAATCAATGCATGATTTAAAACTAGGTATCACTGCCAGGTGAGGTGGTGCATGCCTATAATCCCAGCACTCAGGAGGCTGAGGCAGGAGGATCCCAGTGAGTTCAAGGCCAGCCTGTGCTACACAGTGAGACTGTGTCTCACAAAAAACCGAAAACAACAACAGCAACAAAAACTAGGTATCACTGACCCTCAGATGTCTTCTCATAGAAAATCTCTCAGCAGCTATATTTGTGTAGGGCCCCTCCTTCCCCTGAGACCGTTACTCCCCATGGGTCCTTTCTTCTCATCCTCGGACCTCCCCACACCTTTCTTTGGGTGACAAAAGGACTTAGGAATGTTCCTATTAATGTTTTATTAGGACCAATTCATTTTCCCTCTTGCAGCCTTTACCAGTGTAGAATCTCAGTGACCAAAAGAGCCAAATAAGATTTTTCCAAAAGAGTCAGGTGCCTCTGAGATAAATGTTACTGTTCTCTATCTGTGGACTATTGCAACAATGTAATATTTGAAAGCAAATTTTCTTCCCATTAGATACAAAAGCAATCCATGTAGGGCGAATCCCAAGCACACTATCAGTTTAAAATGTTGAGTTTAGAATTTATCATATAAACATTATTAAATTATATAGTTTATAACTAATTAATATACAAGAATTAAGACTTTCTTATGTACCAATAATGAACAGTATGAAATAAAATGCAAAATATTTCCATTAACAATAACCCCAAAATTGTAGCATACCTAAGAATAGTCTTAACAAGGAATGCAGAGGAATTCTAACAAGCTCAAAACTCTATGGAGGGTATAATTATTTAAACCTGAATAACAGATATGATGTAGGTGACCATAATACTTAAATCAATAATCTAAATATTATAATTACATCAATTCTGCCCAGTTAGAGGATAAGTCTAATATGATGTAAGTAAATCCCAAAAGCATTGGAGATTACAGAAAGGAAACCAGATAAACTATTTTAAGATTTACTAGAAAGAACAAACAGGCAGAAATATCTAGGAAAAATTTCCAAAGAGAAGACTAACGGGGGGAAATACAGCCTAAAACTGTCCCCAAAGGTGTCATAAAACCGCATCTCAGATAACAGACACTAGTGAACACAGCAGCATTATTCAAAGTAGGTAAAAATAGACACGATTCCATTGTCTAGCGACAGATGAACTGATAAACAAAGTACGACGCATACCTGCTAAAGAACATTTTCAGCCATAAAAAAGAGTGTGATTTTGATGTCTGCTGTCAGAACTTGGAACTTTGAAAATGTTATGCTAAGTGAAATAAACTAGACACAGAAGGACAAAGATTGTATAATTCTACTCAGGTTTCCAGAGAGGGCGGAGTCACAGAGACAGAAGGGAGAACAGGGGTTGCCAGGATCGGGGAGGCGGAAATGAGGAGCTGACCTCTGACAGGCAGAAAGCTTCTGTCTAGGATGACGACGAAGCAGCTCTGGAAATGGTTAGGATGACGGCTGTGAGTGTGTGTGTGCCGTAAACCTAGGTCTTCATTCTGTACGCTCACCACGAAGCAAAACAGGAATGGGAACCAAGTGTTACGGCGTGTGTCTAGACTTCGCCCAAAGCCTCACGCGCTTCGGTGGGGCTTTCCACAGCGGGCTGGATCTAGGGCGTGTGATGCTGGGACTGATTCACAGTGTGCTGCTGGGATTAAGGTGTGAGCGGTGCCTGCCCTGAGGGCAGGCAGCCTGTATATAACACGGGGGATGGGAAGAGGGCCGCTGGTGCTGCTTCTTGTGGCTTGCTGCTTGCTGCCTCTCTGCGAATCCCCTCTGCCACATCACCCAGCCTTGGCGCCAACCGACTATGAACTAAAACTTCTGCAAACTATGAACTACAGTAAACCTTCCCTCCTTTCACTTTGGGTGTCTTGGCAGCAAGAGAGGTAACTAAGACATGAGGTGAGTTGGGGGATATGGTGACCAGTTTGACTGTAGTAATCATTTCATAAGATACATGTGTGTCAAATCATCACCTTGTCCACCTTATGCTGTATGGTCAGCTATTCTGTAAGAGCAAAACCATAGAACAGCAAACTTACAGATATTTTAGAGCCAAAGTTAAAAATCAGTTAATGGCTTATGACCTTGTTCCTGCTGCTTGTCACCTATCTAGCCTGTTGAATTCAGTCAGCCTTGACTATCTGCTTCTTTTTGATAATGTGCTGGGCCAACCTGACTGTGTTCAGCTTGTGTTCTTCCTCAGTTAGAAAAATATATATGGTTTCAAACTTGCTTCAGGGACTTCGTGTCCGGGACAGATGGGCCCAGTCAAGGACCCCTTTAACTCTACTCGCTCCATTCACACCCACTCCCCTCCTTCCTTACCTTATGATAAATAATTCCTTTTAGGTAAATCTACTTGCCTAACAACATATGACTCACTGCATGTAACCAATCACGTAATCACCTGCCATCAGCCTTGCACTTCCTGATTGCAAACTGTATTTAAACTGAACTCTAAGCTGATTCGTAGTCTGGTGATTTGAACTGATTCCCACCAACCTGCTAGCTTAATAAAAGTTGCCTTCTAACTCCTCGGTGTGAAGAATCTTCCATTTGGTTTGATATTGGTTTTTCTGCAACAATACCTCAGTAAAGCTAGAATAAAATAACAATAGGGATTTGCCTACAATATAGGAGTATTGTGAGTGATGAAATTGTGTTCTGTGGCTATTACAGCAAATTCTTCATAAATACAAATACTCTTGTATTTTCTCTCCTTCTTTAATTCTAGCAGAGCTGGGGATTTAGCTCAGTGGCACAGTGCCTGCCTTGCAAGCCTGAGGTCGCGAGTTCTATTCCCAGTAACAAAAAAATAACTTGGAAAAAAAAGAAAAAGAAAAAAAATTCTAGCAGAGTTCTACATCCTGTCAGGTACATAACTAAATTCCTCAAGATTTAACTGGAAAATAGGTACTAGGTGATCTTTAAAGGTAAATAGATATTAGGTGATCTTACATCTGGAAAATAGATATTAGATGATCTTTAAAGTCATGCCCACCCCTGCCATTCTTTGATCGAATATGAACACCCTGAATACTGTCCCTGAAAAGGCGGAGTCATGCTGGGCATGGTGGTGCACACCTGTGATCCAAGCACTCAGGAGGCTGAGGCAGGAGGATCAGCTTGAATTTGAGGCCAGCTGGGGCTACATAGTGAACTCAAGGCCAGCCTGAACTACAAAGTGCTATCTTGTCTCAGAAAAAAGAGGCAGGTGGTCACAATACATTCTAGTTGCTAAAATTGGATCTGGTACCTGAAGGAGCCCAAGTTGTGGGAGTAATACAGGAAATATTAATCATGAGTAACTTCAACTATTCTATTTGGGGAGAAGAAAGAGAAGTTAGTGTGAGAACATATATATCTCAAACAAAGGACCATCATTAAAATAAAAGTACTCATCGACAATGAGTAGGATTTTGTAAATGTAATACCTCAATTGCATCAAAACTGTCCTTGTAAAGAAAAGGGGAAAAAATCTTTGCTCCTCCACTCAGCTGAAAGAGTAGCTGTGTCGTTCGTGACAGACGTTCACTGCACTGTTGTCCTTCTCAAGAGATGGTTTTTCATCCCAACAAAAGGAACTCTGAGTCACTGGTTCTATGAATATAGCCTCCATTGTTTTGTTCACAATATGAATGACGGATTTCAGCGCGTTTATTTTTTATACAAGCAAAAGTTACCGTGACCCTGAAGTGATCTGTATGACAAATGCAAGCTGTTGCTTTTTAAACTGCAGTTTTGGGGTAACTGTGCAGTTCTAATGAAGGGCCCCAGTTCTCCTGAAGAAATTATGTCCTTCACGAGTACTGGGGAGGGGAGAACGTCACAGAGCCTGCTCAGTCGAGCCCTGCTTAAAGTATACTTAGATACCTCCACGTATATAACGTGAAAACTAAGAAAAAATGTGACCCTCGCAGTTACTTCTGTAGCTCTTCTATAGCAACTATGATCACTGTGTTGAGAATATTTTACACACTTTCAGGTTTCTAAAGGGAAAAAATATATGTAACAAAGAAATGCGATACGTTTTTCTCTTTTCTCGTTAAAGAGACTCTCATACACGCTCTGCTTGCACGTCCAGCTGTCACCTGCCAGGCTGCCGCGAGTACTAACCCAAGCTCTCGACTTCTGTATTTCCACGTGGAATCAGGTCACTCAACACACGTTCCTGCCCAGCTAACTGTCTACCCAGAGGAACGGGATCTTCAGCAGAAAGCAGCCTATTGGAAGTTGTCTCCATAAGTAAACAAATTATTTTTACCTTTCTTTTTTCTTTAATTTTTCTCAGTACATTTGCAGTCCATAATGATTCCATCCCTCATGGGGAGTCCACACGTGCATGGGGAGTCCACATCTTAATTCATTTCAGATCCCTTCCCCTCTTCTGCCTCCCCAAATAAATTATTTAAAAGAAATTTAGTGAGTAAGTCCATTGAAGAGGAGTACCCACACACTCATAACATGTAAAATACAGCGCGCCCACAGGAAAAGTTCTACGTAAGTCTTCAGTGTCACACTTGTGATCCAAAACTTCTAACGCAAAGCGAAGGTCAGCAGTTCCTGAAGCAGCTGCGAGAGCAAAGATCACGCGCCACGACGGTACACAGTGGACAGTCCCATTACCTCTTCAGCTACGGTGTTACCACTGCTGTTCTGTATCTTGGAATTCCCGAAACGAAAATCACGGCTGACATTAAATAGGAGCTTTGCTCACGTATATATCATATTATTAGGTTAAGAAACTGAAATCAGCTTAAATGGCTTTCAGGGTCTGTGCTGTGCAGTTTTGCAACGCGCGGAACAAGGTCATTGGAGTTGGGTGGGGATGCAGCTTGATGGTGGAGCTTATCACGCACCAGGTCCGGGCTCCGTTCCCAACACCAGAGCAAAACAAGAGAAACAAAACAAACCCACAGGAAATTAGAATAGAAGGGACCTTAGATTGGCGGTATCCAGTCTAACTGGGTTGTTGGCATAACGAATTACATCCCCACAAAAGCTTCACAAAAAATCCGTTTGCCGCATATATACAGACGACTTCTGCTCGAACCAGTGTGATTGCTCGTGGGGACAAACACCGGCGATCTAAGTTCTCTCTGTAGAATTGTTTCCCTAAGCTGCCTGCGCTGTCCAGCAGTGCAGTGCAGCACCGCCACCCAGTGGTCTTTTGCAGGACTTTCATGCTGCCCAAACCACAGCGTTTCAGGGTTGACCTTTCATTTCATTTTATTCTATTTAAACCATTAGGACTAAGGTATGGTCTTAAAACCACTGCTACCTTATTACAGGAAATTCTCTGATTCAGAGGTTACCATCCACCTAAAGCCAGGAACCATCTATGATAAGCCCAACTGGGAGTAGATACAATTTACACTGTGGAGCAGTAATCCCATCTTCACATCTTTCACTTTATTTTTTGGTTGGTTTTTGGGATTTTTTTTCTTTGTTTTTTTTTTTGTTGTTGTTGTTATTTTGAGACAGGTCTCGTTATGTAGTTCAGGCTGGACTTGAGCTCACTATGGAGCCGTCTGACCTCAAACTTGCAGCAATCCTCCCGCCTCAGCCTCCCAAGTACTGTGATTACCGGCATGCCCCACCACGCCCGGCACATCTTTCATTTTAAATAAACATTTCAGTTATTCAAACTGCACTGTTTCTTATATAAAAAGAGGCCAAACTGGAATTTACAGTAGCAATGTGATATGCACCAGTTTACCTTGATGAGACCGAGAAACGAACAAAAATTAAAATAGCCACACAGCACTTATTTGTCATTGGCCTTGGGGAGAGGGCCCACGAGAAAGCCCACAAAGGTAACTTGTAAGAACCTCTCGCTGGAGTAATTTAAGAGTGGATTTGTTTGTTTCAGGAAGAAAACTACTAGAAGTGCTTACGGTGGTACCTTACAAGGCGCTCATCACTAAGCAGAAAACTCAATGAGTCATGCCCGGGTTTAAAAAACTAAGTCATAGGTACAAGCAGCCCTGCTGCAATCTGAGGGTTTCCCTGTCCAGGAGCATATGATACTTCTAGGCAACTGCTAATGACTCCTTGAGCAGGCTAAGACACCTGGTATTGGGCATTCCCTGAGTTCATAAATGGAAAAGTAGAAAATTAGACCTGAATTCTACAAGAGGAGAAGTGGAGAAACTCCCTGTGATCCTGGGCTAGTCTGTGCTTCTGTATTTCACAGAACAGGGCGCTACCCATCACCGCGGTCCAGAATGAGATTCCCCAGGAGCCCATCCTCATGGTTCTCGGAAGGTCAGAGGTCACTCTTGGCTGTCGTGAACACTGCTGCAGGGAACAAGAGAATCCCGGCGTTTCTTCGCACATTGAGCTACATGCCTTTTGATACAAATACAATAGATAAACCCTGAGCCAATCTTATTTTAAAAAATGAAAGAAAAAACTGATATACATGCGATAAAGAATTAAAGGGACGAAATCACTACAGATCCTGTAGAAATTCAGAAGATTATCAATACCCACTTCGAAAATCTTTACTCTCATAGGATGGAAAACACAGAGGAAATGGACAGATTTCTAGATACACATGAATTACCAAAGCTGAATGAAGAAGATATAAAAATCCTGAATAACTCAATATCAGCCAGTGAAATCGAGAATGTAATAAAAACTTGCCAGTGAAGAAAAGCCCAGGTCCTGGTGGATTCACAGCTGAATTGTACAAGTTTAGAGAAGATTTAACACAAATTTTTCTCAAACTATTTAATGAAATTGAAAGGGAAGGAATTTTCCCCAGCTCATTCCTGGAGGAAAGTATTATCCTGATATCAAAATCAGAGAAAGACCCAACCGAAAAAGAGAACTACAGGCTAATTTCCCTAATGAATATAGATGCAAACATTCTCAATAAAATACTAGCAAACAGAATGTAGCAAATCATCAAGATTATACACCATAACTAAGCGAGATTCATCCCAGGAATGCAGAGATGTCTCAATATACCAAATCAATTAATGTAATACAGCATATCAATAGAGCCAAAGAAAAAAATCACATGATCATCTCCATAGATGCAGAAAAAGCTTTGATAAAGTCCAACACTCATTCATGATAAAAACCCTACAGAAAATAGGAATAGATGGTTTTTACCTCACTCTAATAAAAGCCGTCTACGACAAACCAATGGCTAATATCACACTAAATAGTCAAAAGCTGAAAGCTTTCACTTTAAAATCAGGAACAAGACAAAGATGTCCACTGTCACCACTCCTATTCAATATATTTCTGGAAATATTAGCCAGAGCAATTAGACAAGAGAGAGAAATAAAAGAAATAAGGATAGGAAAGGAAGAAGTGAAATTATCATTATTCACAGATGACATGATACTCTATATAGAAAACCCAAAAAACTCCACTAAAAGGCTTATAGATTTAATAACCAAATTCAGTAGCATAGCTGGATACAAAGTCAACACTCAAAAATCAATAGCATCCCTGTACACAAACAACAAACACCAATGAGAGAGAAATTAGGGAAACCACACCTTTCATAATAGCATCTAAAAACAATGAAATACTTAGGAATCAATCTAACAAAAGAAATAAAAGATCTATACAGTGAAAATTACAGTACTCTGAAAAAAGAAAAGAGAGTTTCAGAAAATGGAAAGATATTCCTTGCTCATGGATAGGAAGAACCAACATTGTAAAAATGGCCATACTCCCAAAATTGTTGTACAGATTCAATGCAATCCCAATTAAAATACTATTAGTATACCTCACAGATCTAGAGAAAAACATTCTTAAAATTCATCTGGAACCAAAAGAGGCCTAGAATAGCAAAAGCAATCCTGGAAAACAAAGGAAAGGCAGGAGGCATCACAATCCCTCACTTGAACTTATACTCCAAAGCTACTGTAATAAAATCAGCATGGTACTGGCAAAAAAAACAGACTTGAACATCAATGGAACAGATCAGAAAATGCAGACACAACTACAAACACACTCAGCCATCTAACTTTGACAAAGGGGCCAAACATGTTCACTGGAAGAAAGACAGCCTCTTTAATAAATGGTGCTGGAAAAATTGGCTTTCCACATGCTGAAGACTAAAACTAGACCCATGTCTATCACCATGCACTAAACTTAAGTCAAAATGGATCAGAGATCTAAATATTAAAACAGAAACACTAAATCTACTGGAAGAGAAAGTAGTTAAAAAAATTGAAGACAGAGGGGTAGGCAGAGTTCATGTACAAAAACCAAGCTGCATAGGAAACACTTCAAAGAATCAACAACTGGGACCTCATCTTATTGAAAGATTTTACACATCAAAAGAAATCACCAACACAGTAAAAAAGAAAACCCACAAATTGGGAAAAAATTTTAGCCAATTGTTCCTCAGACAAATGATTTCTATCTAGAACAATAAAGAATTTTTTAAAAATCAGATCCCCAAAATTCAAAGTCCCAATCCAAAACTGGGCATCTGAGATGAACACACACTTCTCAGATGAAGAAATACTAATGGCAAATAAATATATGAAAAAATGTTCAAAGTCATTAGTCATTTGAGAAATGCAAATTACAACAACACTGAGATTCCATCTCAGCCCACAAAGAATTGCTGTCATCAAGAAATCAACCAATGACAAATGCTGGAGAGGCTGTAGGAGAAAAGGAACCCTTCTCCACTGCTGGTGGGAGTGTCAATTGGTAAAAACACTGTGGAAATCGGTGTGGAGAATCCTTACACAACTAGGATTAGAGGTCCCCCTTAATCCAGCTTTCTTCTTCTGGGTATTTTCCAAGAAGAATTAAGAACATCATACAACAGCGATATATGGGCACCCACATTTATAGCAGCACAATTTGTCATAGCTAAATCTTGGAAGCAACCCAGATGCCCATCCACTGAGGAATGGATAAAAAAGATGTGGTATTTTTTATACAATGGAGTATTACTCAGCTATATAAAATATAAACTCAGGGCTTTTATGGGAACATAGAGGCAAGTAGAGACCATACTCATAAGTGAAATAAATCAGACCCACATGTGTAAACATTGTATTGTCTCCCCAGTCTAGGAACCTGAAAGAATAAGTAAAACTCAAAGTGTACAATAGATGATAGGAAAGGGAAAGAAATTGCTCAAAGGGAAGGAACAACCAGGATGAGGGAAAGAAGAAAAAGAAAGAAGGTAAAATATGTATATGTATATGTATATGTATATGTATATGTATATGTATATAGAAGGACAGCTGGGATAACTGTACTGCTGATATCTGATGGTTTATCGAGAGGAAAAGTCAATGCTTAAAATTTTTAGACTTTGACGAATTTTGCATGCCTATATCTGGTAATCTGAACAACTGCTTTGACAACAATATGCAATGAACAACCATTGGTGAATTCCTACCATCTTGTGTAGTGAAACTGTATCGTCTCTGGTTTTTTTAAATAATTACTTTTTTCTGCTCTGTAATGGTTTAAACAAGCTTCTATTCCTACATCTGGTAATCTGAGCAACTTAGTTGAACATAACAATATGTAATATAACAACCACTGTTAATTCCTATCATTTTGTCTTGAAACCCTGTATCACTTTTAATGTTCTTGCTTTGTTTTGTTTATGTTTATGATGTTGGTATTTTGCTATGGCTCCTTCTTTTTTTTTTTTTACTACTCTCTTGTGGTAGATTAACAACTGGTGGTCAGCTTATAACCCCCAGCTGACCTGAGTCAGCGTGGTGCTGGCTGTGGGAGGCCCACTGAGGACTGTTGCCAGCAGCAGAAGAGGCAGAACTGGAGAAGTGAGGCTGCTGACAGCTGAGAGAGGCTGTTTGGGGCTGGGAGAAGCTGTAAGGAGCTGTTGGTTTTTTGGAGGAGCTCGTCATGCTGGCTTTCCTGATGAACTTGGCTGTTTTCATCCTCCAAGGAGCTCAGGGTCTTGTGGCACTGAGAATGACTTCGGGTCACTTTGGGGGAGCTCTGGTCCTCACTCTAAGCATCACGTCCTGGCTCCAGAGGGAAAGAAGGTACACAGCTCAGTCTCCTGAAGAAGCTTGCTGCGTTGGCTTTCCTGATGGGAACTCAGCCGTCCTGATCATTGGAGGAGCTCAGGACCTCGCTGTTGCGGAGGATGGCTGTGGTAACTTTTGGGGGAGCTCTGGCTCTTCTGAGCGTCACTTCCTGGCTCCAGTGCAGATCCCTCAGCCTGCTAGCACAGATCCTTCATCCCACTGGCACAGACTTTCTAGATTCCACCACTGACCTTTGGGCCTTCCCAGTGCAGATCTGTGAAACAGGCCTGCATGAGACATTGTTATGGGCTCTGGGCCTCCAGCTGGACTCGTGGGAGACATTGTTATGAGCTCTAGGTCTTCAGCTGGACTCATGCAGGACATTTCCATAGGATCCAGGCCCTCATCTGGATTCCTTGGTCTTAGTGTGTGGACAGATCTCCTGCACACTCTTGTATATCATTCTTTGGGCAACTGTTATAAATAATCTTATAAAATATATGTCCTGTATTATATTGTTCCCCTTGCAAAACTATCCCCCAAACCAAAACGTCTCTTTAAAACAAAAATAAATAAATGAAAACAATACCAACAATTTATCCTACCTTGACTATTAATGTATGCAGGTATCAAGA
Source organism: Dinomys branickii (assembly GCA_004027595.1). NCBI lineage: Eukaryota > Metazoa > Chordata > Mammalia > Rodentia > Dinomyidae > Dinomys > Dinomys branickii. Next base: position 26,980 of record PVLD010008707.1, read on the forward strand.
CCTCACACTGACCAAGCATGGTGGACCACATCTGTAATCCTAGCTACTCAGGAGGCTGAGGCAGGAGGATCACAAGTTCAAAGTCAGCCTGGACAACTTAGCAAGATTGTGTCTCAAGACAAAATTTGGAAAGGGGCGGGGATTTAACCCAGTAGTAGACTATTGTCTACCATGCTTGAAGCCCTGGGTTCAAGCCCCAGCATTTGGCAGGGGGAGACATCACACTGTCTTTTCTTGTCTATTAACAATAAAGTAAGACTGGAAATACAGCTCAGTGGCACAAGTGCCTGCCTGGCAAGCGCAGGGTCCTGAGTTCAATTCCTGGTACTGGAAAAGAAAAAAAAATAAAGAGGAAGAACCATTCAGCAACTATGCCATTAATAGTAAAAATAAAGTAAAAGGCCAAGGGTGTAACTCAATGATAGAGTACTGCATAGCATGCATGAGCCTGTGGCTTCCATTTCCAGCACCAAATAATATTTTAAATATTTTGAAAAGAAAAGGAAAAAAACATAAGACCTGAAGAAAAGAAACGGAAGTGATAGGTCAGAAATATAAAGCACAGCCTGACTTATAAATGTCACTTAATGGTTAGTCGAGAAAAATGGAAAAAATCTTAAATCATTTGCTCGTGCAGAAGTCACTAAAGCAGGCCAGGAGTGTTAGTGCATGCCTATGATCTCAGCACTCATAAGGCTGAGGCAGGAGGATTGTTGCAAGTTCGAGGCCAGCCTGGGCTACATAGCAAGACCCAGTCTCAAAAACACAAAAAAGAAAAGAGGAAGGAGGAGGAGGAGGAAAAAAAGAAGGAGAAAGAAGAGGGGAGGGGGAGGAGGAAGGAAGCCGGGCGTGGTGGGCACCCCTGAGGTCCCAGCACTAGAGAGGCTGAGGCAGGAGGATCGTCATGAGTTTGAGGCCACCCTGAGCTACAAAGTGATCTAAGTCCAGCCTGAACTGTAGAGCGAGACTCTGTCTCAAAAAGACAAGAAGAAGAAGGAGGAGAAGGAGAAGGAGAAATTAATACAAGAGTGAATGTCCAACTCTAGAAACAATGTCTGTAGTTTACACCAGTGCTGAAGACAAGCGAAATAGCAGTGGACAAGAGCAACTCAGAACAGGCCCCGAAGGACAGAGGATCTGGGCTTTGGCACTCGTTGCCCTCCTATGTTTTCTGAGTCACGGCAGCCAGGAGCTCTCACCTGTTTCGAATTAGCTGGAAGCGCGTCCTGCTTTGGTGGCAGCAAAGTGAGATGCTGGCTTCCATTGCCTCCAGCAGGAAAGGGTATTTCAAGGGAATTTATAAAATTACAGCCTCTTTTCTGAAAATTGCCCTAACTTAGTTTATGAAAAAGGATCACCACAAAGTCTGGGGAACTCCCTTGGATCAGAGATCACTAATTTCAGGGTAAAAATCAGAAAATTACCTGCATTGTTAGGCCCCAGGGGTCCTAGATGTGTTCGTTCTTCCTTCGTTACCCTTCTTTGTCCTATAATGATTATTTCTTTTCTTTTTTATTTTAAAGAGAGAAAATCCTGTAATCCCAGTACTCAGGAGGCTGAGGCAGGAAGATTGTTGCAAGTTCAAAACCAGCCTGGGCTACAAAGTGAACTCAAGGCCAGGCTGCACTACATAGTAAGACCCTGTCTCAAAAAGACAGACAAAAAGAGAAAGACAAGAAAAAGCAAGAGAAACAATACAGAATTTCAAAACAAGATGATAGGAAATTAACAATGGTTATTATATTGCATGTGATTATCTTCAAAGTAATTGCCCAATTACCAGATACAGGCATGCAAAATTGAGCAAACGATGTACACACTAACTGTGCTTTTAATGAACTAATGGAGATTAGGAGGACAATTGTCTTAGCTAGCTTCGTGTGTATATATACGTGTCTTTCCCCCCTTCCTTTCTCCTTTCCTCCCTACCCATTCTTTCTGAGCAGTTTCTCTACCTTCCTTTGTGTCTATTGCTCCTTTTGGATCTTATTTGTTACAGTGGTGATTTCTAAGTGTTCTCTCACTGGCATTCTTTTTCTCAGTCATGACACCTGGTAAGAATACACATCTGGCTCTCAATAGGGCATTTTCCTTCCCAAGTTTCTAAATGCTCCCAGCACTGTCCCCACCACCTCCCTGCCCACTTTCCCGCGTGCCCTCATGAAGCACTGGATTTCCCTTTGTTGGCTTGAAAGCACAGAGGTGCAGGCTGGGAAGACGCAGCCTGGCGCACGAGGCCTGCAACACGCAGCACTTTTTTGAGTTGGGGTCTCACTAATGTGGCCAGACTGGATTCGAGAAAGTGCCCCATGGAATCTAAAGCTTCGCGGTTTGTGACTTGCCACGCTAAGCCAGAAAGCAGATGTGAACTTCCATCCTGGTCACAGGCTCTGATTCTCCAAGGGAAAGAAGATTGTGGCTGCGAAACCGTAGCAGGAAAGCGTGCCCGGCACTCAGGGCACTGGGCTAGTGTGCATTTCCGTGCACAACAGTCACACTCAGCAAGAACACGCACATCCGGGGTTGAGGCTCCGCGCAGGGCAAAGCCCGCGTTTATCACCAGGCAGGCAAGCAGGAGAACGGTCGCATGAGGACAATCCAGAGTGGGAAGAGGGAAATGGGGAAACTGGGTACCGCCTGCAGCAGAGGAAGCTGCGACCTGAACGTCCCATCACCCTAAGCCTAATCGTCTAGAAATTATGACTGGGCAACCTAGAACTGCAAACAAGATGCGGGACAGCTGCACGCAGAGATGGACCCGAGGACTCCCAGTAGTGAGCCTGCGCTCACTTGCAGCACACATACGAAGCAGTGAGCAAGGCAAGGCCTATGAGGAGGCGCCCTTGTCTTCTCTCTCCTGCACGACCTTCAACTTCAACATCACCTTCCAGAGCTGGGTGCAGTGGCTCATGCCTGTAATCCCAGCACTTGGGAGGCTGAGACAGGAAGATCACCACAAGATTGAGACCAGTCAGGGCTACGTGATGAGAACCTGTCTCAAAAAAAAACAAAAGACATCACTTTACAGAGATTTTTTTCTTAGTTATTTTCCTTATCAACCACTCAAATCTTCACCCAGTTCTTCCTGGGGGACCCAAACGCAGACATGAGAGCAGGTGTCCCCGGGTTCTCAGCACAGGTTCCAGAAGGGCAGGTGGAAAGCACTGGGGGGGGAGGGTGTCAGACCATGGATACCTGGGAAGAGGGTCAACAAGGAAAGGGACAGAATTTCACGATGCAGGAGGGCCGGAAGGAGACCTGCCACTGAAGAACATGCTGGCCAATCTCCACACAGTCAACTCACTCTTATTAGCGCGAAGCACAGGGGGTGGGGGCGTGAGACCCTTGGGACATGCGGCTCAAGGAGATTTTGAAAACTAAGGAGCAGGTGTAACTTCAAAAGATGTAAAGGTCAAAAGGGCAGCAAACCCTTCTTCACCCTCAATGCCTTCGCAAGTTCGCAAGTTCATAGGGAACTAGTTTTCTCTTTGTCGTCCTCCGCGGATGTGATCCTGCCCCGGAAGGACAGTGGTCAGCATCTCAGCCCCCACCAACCTCCACACAGCCCAGGCCCCAACAAAGCACACTGCCATGTTGGGTCTGAACTCAGCTGTTGAGGTATTATTTATATACTATAAAATGCACTCAGTGTGTGTACCATTCAATGATTTTTAGTAAATTTGTGGTTATGCAACCATCCCCACTTCACTCTTAACAGATTCCGGTGCTCATGAGTACGAATCCCCGGCTCCAGCCCAGCCCCTCCCAACCGCTCACCTACCAGGTGTCCCTACAGATCCACCTTTTCCTGATGTTGTCACACAAGTGGAATCATACACTACGTAGGCTTTTCGGTCTTCTTTCACTTAGCATAGTGTTTGTGAGACTCATTCCTGCTGGGGCATTTATCAGTCATGTAATCCTTTCCTGGCTAAGTAAAATCCGTGGTTTGGACGGTCCTTCTTACCTACCTGCTCCCCAGCGCATGGGTATCTGAGTTGTCATCAGTTTGTGAAACATAAACACTGAATACGCATGGGCACATCCTGGTATAAACATGCATTTTTCTCTTGGAGAGATACCCAAAAGTGGAATTGCTGGAGCATGTGGCAAAGTTACTTTTAACTTGTTGACAGTCCTCTGAAGTGGCTGCAATAAATGTCAGCCTAGCTGCTGTAAATCTTCCTACCTGTTTTAATGTGGAATGCATTCCACTTGCCCAGTTATTGTCATGAAAATTTGGCTTGCTTGCTTCTTTGTTCTTTTTTTTTTTTTTTTTTTTCCGGGACCGGGGATCGAACTCAGGGCCCTAGTGCTCAGCGGCAAGCACTTAGCCCGCTGAGCTGTACCTCCAGCCCTCTTTGTTCTTTAGGTTTGTGTTTCCTCGCTTTTGCAATGCTGAGGATAAAAGTACACATGCTCTACCACTGAGCTATGTACCCAACTCCAAAAATTAGGTTTTAGGAGGTCTGATCAACCATCTCACATAATCTCCCACGTTCCTGATTTGACTTGATTTCTTTGTGACATTGCTTAACTTGTTTCTCTATGCCCTATATTTCCAGGAACTGGAATTAAATCCTAAAGATTTGTTCTTATTCAGGTTAACATTTTGTCTTGGTTACTTTTCTCTCATTGCTGAGGCAAAATACCCAATGCCCAAAATGAAGGAAGGAAAGGTTTATTTAGCTTACAGTTTGTGGAGGTTTCAGTCCATACTTGGCTGGTTCTGAGGCAGAGTGGCACATGGCAGTGAGCAAATGTTCAAGGCAGCAAAAACAACCAGCAAAAAGGGAGGAATGGCGGGCAAGCAGCCTCTTTCTCTCCCTTACCTTGTAAACAGCCTACTCCCACCCAGGGGGCATGTAGCTCTCACACAGTCTCCATGCCCTCCTCTTCCACAGGCTCAGGATGTGTACAAAGTAAGCACCTTGGCTTCCTGCTGAGTCACTCAGCCAAACCGCTACACTCCACAAGTTGACACAATGTATAACCATAACACATTTACATAGAGAAACTTATGTTGTATGACTGTCATATTATTAGTTATTTTTAAAATGATCATATCAAGATGATAAAATCAGATCTCTCCATTTTAATTCTTGAAGTTAGTAATTATTCTTAGGGTAATTCCATGCATGTTGCAGGAAAAATAAAAAGGAGATAGGTGTTTTAAATAATTTATAAAATACCAAAACTCAAGATGATCTTGAAACTGAAAATGTAATATTTTCTTTTCTTTTTTCTTTTTGAACCAGGAATCAAACTCAGGACCTCGTGCTTGCTAGAAAGATACCATGCCACTGATCTATATTCCCAGCCTAAAAACATAATATTTTGAAGAACTATATAAGACTACTGGGAAGATGGTGCAGTGTTCAACAACAGAGAAACAGCCTCTCTGAGATTTGGGGTCCAGATGCTGGAATATAGCAATGTGAGGAAGAGAAGGAGGGAGTGAGTTTCCAAGACCCAGCAAAGTTCTGAACTGAGAATTGAAGCCCACGGGTAGAGCAAAGAGAGACCTCAGCATAGAAGAGCGAAGTAACAAGCGGTCCTTTCTCCCAGCGCGCTGACTTGCTGCTTAGGAGGGGAACTCCAAATCTACAGACGCGTGATGACCAATGACCACCCCAGAGGCCTTCACTAGTGGAATGGCACAGTAGGTGGAGCAGAGTGCAGTGGCTGCTGAGTTATTCAGGCTCAGACACCCCCAAGGAAAGGACAATAGGCCAGTCACCATATTGGACAGGGGCCAGCTGATCTTGAAACTCAGAGTAGCTGTGGGTTGTCTCCATCTAGCAGCACCCAGGGTCAGAGTGAGGTGGAACCGAGTTCAAGTCTGAAAGAGGTCAAGGAGCTGAGTTCAAACTGGCAGGAGACATATAGAGTGTTGCAGGATGAATGAATCAGGTTCCAGGTTCACAGCCAGAAACCAGTCTAAACTGCAATAGAAATAAGGTGCAAGCTTGCTGTAATTAATATGCTATACTACTATAAGTCTAAAGCTGACTTGCTGGGATCAATCAACACAAATGTAGGTTCATGAAAGAAGTAGAATCCATGAACTAGATTCAAAACAGATACACAGGACATGAAAAATTACAATGAAAGAATATGCACCAGAATGAGTCAATGTGTGGATAGAATATCAGATATAGAAGATTAGAGTGTGATTAACCATCATGAGGAAAGATTTATTCAAAATAGTAAGGGAGCACAAGAAATATATAAAGCTGCTACTCAACTGTGCAAAGAACAATACCACAGGATTAAGTGGAGTCAATGAAACAGCAGGAAATAGCACAAACAACATAAAAACCCTGTCCACAGCCAGATGTGGTGGTGCACACCTGCAATCCCAGCACTCAGGAGGCTGAGGCAGGAGGATCGTTGCAAGTTTGAGACCAGCCTGGGCTACAAAGGCTGAGCTAAAGGCCAACCTGAACTGCATAGCAAGACCCTGTCTCAAAAAGACAAAAAGAAAAAGAAAGAAAAGAAAACAAATTCCAGCCCAGATTGGTATACTCTGCAAAGCTATCTTTCAAAATTGGTGAAGAAGATATTTCCATGACAAAGAATACCTGAAGAAATTCATGAACACTAAACCAGCACTACAAAATGTTCTGAAGCATGTTCTAGAAAGAAATAACAAGGACTACAATGCCATGAACTCTAACAGAATGAATCCACCAGCAAGGCAATTAATTAAATAAAGGTTAAAAAAAAGGGGGAAACCAATAACAACCAATAACAAAAAAATACCATGATAGGAACAAGTCAATGCGTATCAGTGATAACCATCAATGTTAATGGTCTCAATTTACCAATCAAAAGAAACACTGGCAGAATGGATCAAGAAGCAAGATCCAATAATATGCTGCACTCAAGCATATTCAATTTAATTTAAAAAGAATTCACAGACTGAAAATCAAAGGCTGGGAAACAATACTCCACGCAACAGAATCCCAGGAAAAAGCACCAGGTAGCTATTCTGTTTGCAGACAAAGTGATTTCAAGCCAAAGGATTTCTTTTTTTTTTTTTTTTTTTTTTTTTATCAAACCAAAGGATTTCAAGCCAAGGCTGATTATGGAGACAAAGAAGATCATTACATCCTTGTAAAGGAAATATGCCAAGGGGAAGAGATACAATCAAATATATTTACACCAAATACCAGCACACCCATGAAACAAATATTAATGGACATGAAAAATCAAATAAACACTAATATCATTGTAAGGGAGAGGCTCAATACACCACTGTCACAAATAGACAGATCAAAATGACCCAAAAAATCAACAAAGAATTATCAGAACTGAGCCAAATTTTTGAACAAATGGTCCTTGTAGATGTCTAAAGTGTTCCACCTCACATCAGAATACACATTCTTCTCAGCTGCACACAAGATGTTTCAAAATAGACCATACACTAGCTCATAAAACATGCTTACGTAAATGCAAAAGAATTGAAATTCTCTCATGCATGTTATCAGATCATAGTGCAGTGGAATTGAAAATCAATGACAAAAGAAACCACAAAAACTTTATAAATAGAAAGTAACTAATACCCTCCCGAAAAACTAACACAGAAGAAGTTAGACACTTTCTGCAATTAGACAGTAATGCCAATACAACGTACAAAAACTTATGGGACATGATAAAAGCAGTCCTACAAGAGAAATTTATAGCAGTGAATTCTTATATCAGAAAAACAGAGTGAACTCAAATAAACCACCTAAGGTTGAACCTCAAGCTTCTAGGAATAGAAGAGGCAGTCAAGCCCAAAGCTCCTACAAGGGAGGAAATTATAAAGATCAGAGCAGAAATTAATGCAACGGAGACTGAGAAAACAACACAAAGAATCAATGAATTGAAGAGTTGGTTTTATTTTAAAAGAAAAAAACAATAAAAATAATGATACAAAATTTCAAAGCAAGGTAATAAGAAAGCAACAATGGTTAATATGCTGTTAATCTCTATCACTGGGTTTGAAACCCCCCATCATTTTTAATGTCCTTGCTTTGTTTTGTTTGTATTTTGCTACTGTTCTTTTTTTTTTTACTATTCTCTTTAAAATAAAAATAAAATAAAATCATTCTTTCTAAATTAAAAAATGGTTAACACATAGCATATTGTTATCTTCAAAGCAGTTGCTCAGATTACAAGATATAGATATAAAAATTGATCAAGCAATATAAGCACAAAACTTCCTTTTCAATGAACTAAGAGAAATAACTATCTTACACATATTTTTTCATTTTCCCTTCCTTCTTTTCTCCTGTCCCCCATCTCACTCTTTCTTTTAAACAGTTTCTTACCATTTCACAGTATCTGTTGTACATTTTGGATCGTATTTACTCTTTCAGCTTCTCACACTAGAGAGACAGTATGGTGTCTACACATGCAGGTCTGATTTATTTCACTCATGGTCTCACGTTGCATCCATTCACCTTTAAAAGTCTCAAGAGTTGGTTCTTTGAAAGATTAAATAAAATCAGCAAACCCTTAGGTAACCCTATCAAAAAAAAAAAAAGGAAAGAAAAGACTCAGATCCATCCAATTAGGAATGGAAAGGTTGAAATCACAACAGATCCTGCAGAAATCCAGACAATCATCAACACCCACTTCAAGAGCCAGTATTCTCATAAGATGAAAAGCACAGAAGAAATGGGCAGATTCCTAGATACATGTGGATTACCAAAGCTGAATCAAGAAGATATAAAAATTCTAAATAACCCAATATCAGTCAATAGAATGAAAGATGTAATTAAAAACTTACTAACAAAGAAAAGTCCACCTCTGACAGATTCACTGCTGAATTCTACAAGAAATTTAGAGACCAAATGCTACTACTTCTCAAACTCTTTAATGCAATTAAAAGGGAAGCAATACTCCCAAAGTCATTCCTGGAAGAAAGCATTACCCTGATGCCAAAACTAGAGAAGGATCCAACCAAAAAAGACAGAATTACAGACCAATATCCCTAATGACATAGGTGCAAAAATCCTCAATAAGATACTGGCAAACAGAGTGCAGCAAACGATTAGAACTTTATACACCATAACCCACTAGGACTCATCTCAGGGAGGCAGGGATGATTCAACATATGCAAATCAATAAATGTAATACACCGTATTAACAAAGCCAAGGACAAAAGCCATATGATAATCTCAATGGATATAGGAAAGGCATTTGACAAAGTCCAACACCCATTCATTGATAAAAACCCTACAGAAAATTGGAATAATGGTCTTTATCTCAATCTGATAAAAGCCATCAATGACAAACCAACAGCCAATATCATACTATATGAACAAAAACTGAAAGCTTTCACTCTAAAATCAAGATGACAAGGATGTCCACTATCACCAGTCCTACTCAAAATAGTCTTGGAAACATTAGCCAGAGCAATTAGACAAGAGAAATAAATAAAAGGAATAAGGATAGGAGGGAAAGAAATTAAATTATCATTATTTTCTGATGACATGATACTCTACATAGAAGACCCCAAAAACTCCACCAAAAGACTTCTAGATGTAATGACCAAATTTACTGGCAGAGTTGGATATAAAGTCAACACTCAAGAATCAATAGCATACCTGTACATGAATAAAAAACTCACTGAGAGAGCAATTAGAGAAACAATACCTCTCACGGTAGTATCCCAAAAAATGAAATATCTACAAATCAGTCTAACAAAGGAAGTAAAAGATCTTTACATTGAAAACTACAGTACTCTGAAAAAGGAGAGCAAGAAAGGATATCAGAGAATGAGAAGATATCCCTTGTTCTTGTGCAGGAACAACCAGTATAGTGAAAATGAACATACTTCCAAACTTGCTATACAAATTTAATCAAACCTTGATCAAAATACCAATAGCATATCTCACAGAATCAGAGAAAACAATCCAAAAATTCATTTGGAACCAGAAGAGACCTTGAATAGCAGAGGAAATTCTGGGCAATAAAGTCAAAGCCAGAGGCATCACAACCCCTGACTTGAAATTATACTACAAAGTCACTGTGATAAAAACATCATGGTACTGGCCAAAAAAAAAGCAGACCCAAGATCAATGAAACAGTTTAGAAGATGCAGGAACAACTCCAAACACACTCAGCCACCTTATCTTTAACAAAGGAGCCAAACACATTCACTGAGAAAAAGACAGCCTCTAATACATCATGCTGGAAAAACTGGCTTGCTACATGCTGCAGATTAAAACTGGAAGGTGAAAGACTGGTATCTTTCCCCATGCACTAAACTAAAATCAAAATGAATCAAATATCTAAATTTTAAAATGGTGTCTTGGCTTGTGTTATATGTCTCCCAAAGCCTCATGAAGTCACGGGTGGGGCCTTTTCAGAGGTGGCTGAATCCAGAATGTGTGACTCAAGAATCAGTTTATGGTGCAGTGCTAGGCTCAAGGGCTTGTGAGTGCTACCTACCCTAAGTAGCCTGGGTAGGACATAAGGGATAGAGCAGTGGTCAACCCTCGCTGCTGTGCTACATGAACTGTTTCTCCTCTGTGATGCCCCTCTGCCACACCACCCTGCCTTGGAGTGGCCAGTTATGACTGAAAACTCTACAAACTGTGAGCTAAGTAAACCTTTCCTCCGTTAACTTATGGGTTTCGGGTATTTTGTCTCAGCAATGATAAAAATAACTAAGACAAACAGAAACACTAAACCTGCTGTGAGGTAGAACTCTTGAAGACTTTGGTGTTGGAAAAGACTTAACAAACGAAACCCTGATTGCACAGGTGATATCACAAAGAATCAACAACCGGGATCTCATCTTATTAAGAAGTTCTTACACAGTGAAAGAAAACACTAACAGAGTGAAGAGACAACCCACAGCACGGGAAAAAATTTTGCCAGCTGTTCCTCAAAGGACTAATACCTAGAACATACAAGGAACTCAAAATAATCAGGACACTCCCAGACTTAAAGACCCAACCCAAAAGTGGGCATCTGAAATTGTTAGACACTTCTCAGATGAAGAAATAGAAATGGCAAATAAATATATGAAAAAATGTTCAACATCACTGATCATTCCAGAGATGCAAATTAAAACAATTCTGATTGACCCAACTATTGCCCTTCTGGGTATCTTCCTAGAATTAAAAACACTGCACCACAGTGATATATGTGCACCCATGTTTACAGGAGCACAATTCGTAATAGCGAAATCTTGGAAATAGCCCAAATGCCCATCATCTGAGGAATGGATAAAGAGATATGGTCTTTTAATACAATGGAATACTATCCAGCCATAAAGAAAGATAAACCGGAGACTTTGATAGGTCAATGGATACATCTTGAGACCATACTCTTAAGTGAAATAAACCAGACTCATATATATAAACATCGTATTATCTCACATCGTATTGTCTCACTAGTGTGAGAAGCTGAATAACTAAGATCCAAAATGTATAATATATATTCTAAAACGGGAAGAAACTTCAAAAAGGAAGAGAAACTGGGATGGGGTGTGCAGGAAAAAAGGAAGGGAAAAGAAAAAAGAAAAAAATAATATGTACACATAAAGGGTGGCTGGGATAGTTACACTGCTGGTTTGTCTCGGCTCATTGAAAGGAGTGGTTTGTGCTAATATTATTTGGACAATTAAATGCTGATATCTTGTACTCTGAATAACTAATTTAAAGATAACACGCAATGTATTTACTATTGCTGCTCTCCTATTGTCTTGTTTTGAAATTTTGCTCTTTCTTCTCTTTAAAATTAAAAAATAATAATAATGCTGAGATTCCATCTCCGTCCCATCAAGAAATCAGCCAATAACAAATGCTGGTGGGGATGTGGGGGAAAGGAGCCCTCCTCCACGGTTGGTGGGAGGGCAGACTGGCACAACCGCTGTGGAAATCAGTGTGGAGATTCCTCAGAACACTAGGACTAAAGGTTCCACTTGATCTAGCTGTTCTTCATGATATCTGCCCCAAAGAATTAAATGCATCACACCACAGCAATGTATACACACCCATGTTCAGAGTGGCACGGGTTATAATAGCTAAATACTGGAAACACCCTAAATGTTCTGATAACTAGATAAGAAAGATTTGGTTTTTTATACAGTGGAGCACTATTCAGCCATAAAGGAGAAGGTTGAGACATTTCTAGGTAAACGGATGCACCTGGAGACCACACCGTTTAAGTGAAATAAATTTGACATATATGTTTAAATATGACATTGTTTCTCTGGTGTGAGAAACTGAAAGCACAATTGAGGACCAAAATATCTAACAGATATTGGGAAATGCAAAGAAAATATTCAAATGGGAAGGGGCACAAGGGAGGGGAAGGAAGGAAGGAAGGAAGGAAGGAAGGAAGGAAGGAAGGAAGGAAGGAAGGAAGGGGGGAGGGAGAGGGGAGGGAGGACCAGGAAAAGGAGAACAGAAGAAAACCAAACAAAACTTCTGTGGACAAGGCGGGAGGAGGAGTTGAATGGAAGGAGCAGGAAGCGGAGGGAGCGCGATGTATCGCGAGCAGGTACAGACCCCCTGCGATGAATGTGATCACTGTGTGTACATAGAATGTACTGATAAAAAATGTTCAGAGAGCTGCATAAAAGCTGGGCATGGTGGCACATGCCTGTAATCCCAGCTGGGAGGCTGAGCCAAGATCACAGTATGAACCTTACCCCACCTACTCAGTGACTTAACAAGGCCCTGTCTCAAAATTAAAAAAAAAAACAGTTCTGAAGGGCTGAGGATGCAGCTCCACGTGAAGGCCTTGGGTGCAATCCCCGGTACCGAAAAGTTAATTAACTAATTAATTGATTCACTTAAAAGCATGCTTAGCATTAAGATGAATTACTCTGCAACCACGCGCTCCCTTAGCCCTGAGTTTTCTCATAGCAACAACAAAAGCAAAGGCACGTAGGCGAGGCCTCCCTTCCGAGTGGAATACGGCATGGCACGGCACGGGGTTCCCCCTGTTCGAGAGGGACCTGACTCTGGAGGCGGTGTCCGAGGGGGCTTAGGAGGAGTTTATGACACAGGTGGGTTTCTGACTAAGATCTCTCCCAAAGAGTCAGCTCCTGCCTGCAGGGGTTTCAGGCTTTTACAGGGAAAGTGAGTGGGGCGGTACAGAGGCAGATGTAGCACTTTATGACTGGAGGGCTGGGTGACATCTTGGGTCACCCAGCTAAGGGGGCTGAAACACTTCAGGATACATCACAAGGCCATCAGTTATACCCAGCACGGGTTACACTGAGGAAGAGATGTCCTGTTACATTTTAAGTTGCATTGCAAGGCCATCTGTTATACAAAGGCAGTAAAGACAGGGGTTTACCCAAGGGGAGAAGCGCTCTGTTATCAGCCTGCTGGACATCCGCATGGTGTTGGCAGGCATCTTGGGTCAGCTTTTATGTAGAATTTAATTTTCCCCTTCAGTTCCACTTCCAGCCCTGGTGCTCAAGCCCCCGAACCGAGGTGTCCAGCGAGAGAGGACGCTTGTCCCAGTGAGCTGAGGGCTTCGCCACACAGCAGGGGCAGCTGCTCCTTGTGGAAGCAGGTCAAGTCGGGCTGGCCGGACACAGGGACGGAAGGAAAGCAGTCGGTGCTGGTCAGGCAGGGCCCCGGCCACATCTGCCACTGCCGCACCCGCCTCACCAGGAAGGTAAACGAAGACAGCCCTGAAACTGGAGCCCGCGCGCTGTTTGACTTGGTTTGTTTTTCTCAGACTGTCCCTGGGACCTAGACCTGAAGGCCCAGGAGGAAGCGTAGGAGGTGAAGCCCACGCCGGCCCCCTTCGCATGTCCTCGGGAAGCTGGAAGAGCGGGCAGCAGGAAACCAGGCCCTGGGCAGCTGGGGGCGGAAAAGGCGTCCTGTGACCGGGAGCCGGGGGAAGCGGCTGCAGCTGCACAGCCCTGAGGCTCGGGGTCGCCCCGGAGAAAGGGAGAGACGCGAGCGAGCAGAGGCGGGGGGATGCAGCTACGTGAGCTACGTTTTTTAAAACTCTTCCTTTGTATTAGTCCGTGTTGGTCGCGTTCCACGGAGAGCTGGTCCCTGCACACCTTAGCTCCACGTCTCCCCCCACTGCCACCAGATCTCGGAGCCCTGCCCTTTTGCAGGAGCGCTCGCCCCGCACTTCTGTTGTCTGCCTTTTATTCTGCCATCTGTTGGATGTCTCCTATAAGAGAAGCAACGTGACGTTTAAGCTCGTGTGTCTGATTTATTTCACTCAAATCATGGTCTCAAGGAGCATCCGCTTTCCTACGCCTGACTCGAGTTTATCCCGGTTCACGGCGGAGCCGCGCGCCTCTGCGCGGAAACACCCCACTTTCTTCGGCGGTTCATCCGCTGGCGGACACGTGCGCTTGGGAGCGGGGCTGCGGCACCCACGGGTGGGCGTGGATCGCTGTGCTCCCATGTCTTCGGTGCCTTCGGGAAGATGCCTACAAGGGAACAGCCGGTCAAATGGAATTTCTAGTTATCCTTCTTTGAGGAACTCGATACTGATTCCACAGTGGGTGGACTACCATGCGTCCTGAGGGGGAATTACTGTAAGGGACCCAGCATCTGGAGCTGGCTATCAAAGAAATTCCAGAAATCATCCAGACGTCCTAACGATCAGAGGCACTCGGGCTGGAGATACAGCTCAGTGGAATAAGCACCTGCCTGCCAAGTGCAAGGTCCTGAGTTTGATCCCCAGTACCGGGGAAAAAAAATATTAGGAACACTCAAATGAAAATGGATGAGAAAACTCGGAAGATTAGACTGGTATTGTACGACTTTCGGTACTAAGGCTCGAGGCTGTTAGGGTCGGCAAAGGTCATTCCACGGCAGAGAGAAAAGGTAGGTTTTGAAGACATCTTCAACTCAGTCCCAGATGCACCGGCACATTCGTGCAGGAGGAAGTGTTCCCTGGGTTTGCGGAGGGGCACTTGTCATCAGGTGGGTTTGTTTGCTTTTGGGTTGGGAGAGCTGTTTTTCTTTTTATTTTAGTGGGGTTTTTTGTTTTTTAGTTTGTTGCAGAGTTTTGTTTTGGTTTGGTGTGGTTTGGTTTGGTTTGGTTTGGTTTGGTTTTTTGAAACAGGATCTCGTAGGTAGTGTTTTGGGTTTTTGGGGGGGTTGTCTTTTTGAGACACTGTCTCACTGTGCAGTTCAGGCTGGCCTTGAGCTCACTTTGTAGCCCAGGCTGGTCTTGAACTTCAATGATCCTCCTACCTCAGCCTCCTGAGTGCTGAGATTACAGGCGTGTGCCACCAAACCTGGTTTCTTATATAGCCCAGACTGGCCTCAAACTCCTGGCAATCCTCCTGCCTCAGCCTCCAAATCCTTGGATTGTATGTGTGCACCAGCATACTTGGCTTTGTAATCAGATTTTGATGATCAAAACATATCCTTTGCCTTTTGTGAAGCGGGTCAGAATGGTAACAGAGGATGATCCCACCAAATACAAAGGAATCCCAGCTCTTCCAAGTGGTTTTTTGTGGTTTTTTGTTTGTTTTTGTTTTTGTTCTGCCTTTTTGAGACAGGGTCCCGCTATGCAGTTCAGGCTGGCCGTGAGCTCACTTTGTAGCCCAGGTTGGTCTCGAACTGGCAACAAACGCTCAAGGAACGTGTAAAGATCCTCCTGCCTCAGCCTCCCTAGTGCTGGGATCACAGGCGTGCGCCACCACACACAGCTCCAAGCTGTTTTTGAAGCTAACTCTTTGGAGGGTAGAATCTTAGTGTGATGTTCCCCCAAAGAAGGAAGAGTGGCAGCGGACACAGCTGAGTGTGTGCGGTCCAGGGCGGGGCCTTGCCTCTCTTTCCCTGATGCCGCAAGGGAGAGCACAGTGACAGCGGGACTTCATCTGACTTCTGCCCCTGGCCTTTTACGTCCTTCGCTCCCTGAGGGTACCGGCTGCCAGAGCCAGCTACAGGCACGGGTGGGAAATCCTAAAGCCATTTCCTTAAACTGGGTCCCATGAACCCTTCGGAATCATGCATCTGGCTCTCGGTGTGGCCAACCAGGAGTTTAGGGCTCTGCAGAGGGACCCGAGCTTTGTACCCACACTGGGCAGCCGCTCGCCGGGCTGGGAAGCAGAGACAAGTCATTTTCAAGGTCATGGCTCCCACAAAGAAAATGTCTGGCCGAAGTAAACTGACTCCCCGTTGGTTTGGGCCACAGCAGGCTGAGCACCCCTCAGTTATTTACATGCATCGACGAGTTACTCTGGTTGACATGATGACATTGAGCCCGCTGTACCAAATCCAGCTCATCCCCAATTTATTTAGCAGGACGGCACCCTGAGGCCGCAGAGGCCCCCACTCACCCTTCCTCAGCTTTTTCTCCTAGGCAAAAAAAAGCCCTCGTAGGCTGCTGTCAGCAGTATTCGTTTCGACCACAAGATGGCGCCCGCAAACCTCGCCGCGCTGCCCAATTCGAGCCTCCCGGAGCCAGGCTGTGGCGCTGTTATCGGAAGCGCACGGTGCGGCCAGCCCGCTTGCAAGGGGAGCACTGAGGCCCAGACAGGACAAGGGACCCAGCCCAACCCGCACTACTAGTTCAGAGGCGTCAGAATCAAAGTCTACGACTCCTCACGGTCAAATTCCACCAAAACGGCAACAGTTTTCAAACCAAAACCAAAAAGGACAAAAGACCACTGGGTCACACCTTTAATCCCAGCGCTCTGGGAGGCTGAGGCAGGAGGTTCTGAGGGAGCTCGAGGCCAGAAAGGCTGCAGAGTGAGCTCAAGGACAGGAGAGGTTTAATACATAAGAATCAGTCGCATTAAAAAAAAACCTTAAACCCTAATAGCTGTATGAGAGTTAATTAATATTATTAGCGATAGAATTGTAATAGCCTTATAGAAAGGGCTTTCAGAAATATAACAAAAATTAGAATAACCTTGTGAGAGGAGGTTTGAGGCAGTGTTGTGTAGTCTAGGGTGGGCTCAAACCTGTGATTCTCCTGCCTGGGCCTCCCAAGTGCTGGTGTTTTAGGCATATGCCACCATCCCCAGCTAAAATAACTTTTAAACAATGTTTCTTAGACTATCGAGATTAAAAAAGGGAAATGCTGTAAAATGCTTGTACTGGGGGCAAATACGGTGGTTTATTTTCTCCAGAGCACCATTAGGTATCGTGAGGACAGCTTATTTTGGTTTTGATTGAGACAAGGTCTCACTGTGTACCTTAGGCTGGCCTTGAGCTCACTTTGCAGCCCAGGCTGGCCTCGAGCTCACAGCAACCCTCCTGCCTCAGCCTCCCTAATGCCGGAATGACAGGCTTGCACCCCGTGCCCAGCACAAATAGGAGCTCTTCCCCAGGAACGTCCTCAGTGTGAGAGAAGAGGCTGCCCTCCGTCCACGCCCGCTGTCCTTCGGGATCCTTGTCTCCGATTGAGACGGCTGGAGTTTCTCAAGTCTTCTCCGTCTGGGGCGGCCAGATGTTCCGAGCATCACGCTGTTGCAGGAAGCCCCGCCCAGGCCGAGCGTCCGCCGGTTCTCCGCAGGCTTCTCTTCCCAGTTTCCTTTTTCCCCTCTTTCTAATTTTTTTCTTCAAAGGCTGCTGCCCAAGGCGTCTTCCTCTGCTGTTGTTGCTGACATCATCCCCTGCTTGCCTGTTTCCCGCCAGCCTCCGCGGCCCTCGCCCCTGAGCTCTTGCTGCCTTGCGCCTGTTGTGACAGAGTCGTCCTTTCCGGGGTCCCGTGGTGAGGCGCCTGCCTGCTGGAGCGCAGCTCTCCCAGCCCACTGTTCCGGGAGTTCGCAGGTCTGTTCCCAAATGTGTACTTCTTGCTCAAGCACAGAGAAAGCGCCCTGGGCAGCCACGCCGTTACTGTAGATACTGTAAAAGGAAGGGTAAGGGAAGTAATGAAAGGTCTGGCGCGGTCCTAGCTGTTCAGGAGGCTGAGGCAGGAGGATCAGAAGTTCAAAGTGAGCCTGGGTAACGTAGCAACATCCTGTCTCAAAATATTAGAAAAAAAAAAAAGCTGAAGTCCAGCTGGAATCTACTCTCCTTTAGACGCTGTGTTGGTCAGCTTTCTGTGACTGGAGCTGGGGATATAGCTCAGTGGAATAAGCGCCTGCCTAGCAAGCGCAGAGTCCTGAGTTCAATCCCCAGTACCGCCAAAAAAAAAAAAAAAAAACTTTCTGTGACTGAGGCACAACACCAGGCGCCCACAGCTTAAAGGAGGACAGGTACAGTGTAGCCTGCGCTGTGGGTCCCAGTCGGCTGGCTTCGCAGCGGAGACCTCACGGCCAAGCGGTGACCACAGTGTAGCTGCTGAGTCCAGGGCGGCTGGGAATCAGAGCGGGGAGAGGGCCAGCAAGGTAAAGGCCGGGGCCAGAACCGGTCCCCAAGGCCACAGCTCTGTGAGCGCCTGCCTGGGAGCGCGCTGTGCTCCCCTGCAGGGTGTCTCTTAACCCAGCGAAGGTGCCGAATCCGAATCCAGGTTAATGGTCGCAGAGACCGAAGGGTGGCATAAGGGGGTGGGTGCAATGATCCCCAACCTGTACCGTCAGACTGGAGATCGGCTGCCTTCCTACATGCCCTTGCATGCTGTTAGGGTTATAACTTCAAGCTGGACGTGAGGTCAGGTGCTTGTAATCCCAGCACTCAGGAGACTGAGGCAGGAGGATTGCCGTGAGTCTGAGGCCAGCCTGGGCTACATAGGCCAGCCTGAACTGCATAGCAAGATCCTGTCTGAAAAACACAACAAAAAGAGCATATTTGGTCTTTAAATTTGCTGGGAAGAGTCTGTTTTTTTTTCAGTTCTCTCTCTCTCTCTCTCTCTATATATATATATATATTCTAGATAGTAGTCCTTTGTTGGAGAAACAACTGGCAAAAATTTTTCCCCATGCTGTGGGTTGTCTCTTCACTCTGTTGGTGATTTCTTTGGCTGTGCAAAAGCTCTTTAGTAAGATGAGATCTCAGTTGTTGATTCTTTGTGAGAGCTCCTGTGCAATCAGGGTTTTGTCCATAAAGCTTTTGCCCACACCAATGTTTTCAGGAGTTCTACCTGTTCTACCTTACAGTAGATTTAGTATTTCTAAAGATCTTTGATCCATTTTGATTCTAGCTCAGTGCATGGTGAAAGACATGGGTCTAGTCTAAGTCTTTGGCATGTGGAAAGCCAGTTTTTCCAGCACCAGTTAGTAAAGACGGTATCTTTCCTCCCATGACTACAACCTTCTCAGATGAGGTACAAACAGCAAATAAATATATGGAAAATGTTCAACATCATTGGTCATTTAAGGAATTGAGATTAAAACAATGCTGAGATCCTACCTCACTCAAGAAAGAATGGCTATCATGAAGAAATCAACCAATAATAAATGCTGGCGAGGCTGTGGGGAAAAGGACCCTTCTTCACAGTTGGTGGGAGTGTAGACTGGTGCAACCACTGTGGAACTCCACATGGAGATTACTAAAGAAAACTAGGACTAGAGATCCCACTTGACCCAGCTACTCTCCTTCTTGGTATCATCCCAGAGAATGAGAAGCACCACACCACAGCAACATACGCACACCCATGTTTCATAGCAGCACAGTTCGTAATAGCTAAATCTTGGAAATAGCCTAGATGCCCATTAACCAGTGAATGGATAAAAAAATATATTCTTTATACAATGGAGTACCACTCTGCCATAAAGAAGGGTAATCTTAAAAACATATATAGCTACATGGAGGGACTTTGAGACCATACTCTTTTCTTCCCAATCTGATTTTATTGGTACACTTCCGGTCTATCTAATGATCACATTCATCACAGAGAATGTGCACCTGTCCCCGATATAACTTGCTTCTTTCTGTCCCACTCCTGGCCTCCCGTCAACCCCTCCTCTCCTCACCATTTACAAAAGCTTTTTTTCCATTTTTTTTTTCTTTTTTCATTTTTTTTTACTGTTCCCTTCTTTTCTTTCCCCCCTCACCTCCTCCCTTTTCCCCCCAGGAACATTTTCTTCCCATCTCACAATACCTACTTTGTCCTCTTTCACACTTTTAGTTTCTTGCCCGGGAGATCGTACTCCCAAATGAAATAAGTGAGACGATCCCGAAAATATCACACAGTCTCCCTGGTATGAGAAATCAAAAGTGTAAATAAGAACCAAAATGTATAATATTGTGAAATAAGAAGTAGTTCTGTTCAAAAGGTAGGGGGAACTCAGGCCGGGGAAGAGGGGAGGGAAGAAAGGGAAAAGAAAAAATGAGAAAAGAAGGAAAAAATGAAGACAAAGCTTTGTAAAGGAGGGAAAGGGGCCGAAGGGGATAGGGAAGGAGGAACCAAGATGTATCACGCACAAGCACAAATTCCCTATGGTGCGCATGATCAGTGTGTATATCTAAATTGTACCAATAAACAATAAAAACTATACTTTCCATTGAAAAGGGTTTGGTTCTCACACTGGTGTTAAGGCTGTGGATCCTACCCCAAGTCACAAAATTTTTCTCAAGCCAGGTGTGGTGGCACACACCTGTAATCCCAGCACTCGGGAGGCTGAGGCAGGAGGATCGCTACGAGTTGGACACCAGCCTGGGCTACAAAGTGAGCTGAAGGCCAGCTGGGACTGCATAGCAAGACCCTGACTCAAAAAGACAAAAAAAAAAAATTTTTTTTTCTCATTTCCAAAGCGTGCCGTGATCCTATTCAGAAAAGAACATATTATTTTTTTTAGTGAGGTTAAGACAATTCAGTGAATTGTATCCAATCAACCCAGGAAAATATGCTGTAGAAACAGGAGGAATGGGCAGTTTTGTCCGTCTTTATTGCAAGGAAAGCTGCCAGGTGGCAGGTACATTGTTTAGTCAACCCAAACACCCTCATACCAGGCCAGAGAACAGAGTGAGGTACCTTGATCATACTCTCCAGGAGTGGATGTGGTATTGGCACTGATACAAAATTTTGAGCTTTTAACATGGGATAAATATTCCCCAAATACATGTTTTGAAAGAAACCACTTCTTAACATCAGACTTTCCTAATAATTTTTACTTAGGAGTTTGAAATTTATTCTAATGAGGTGTAGTACATTTGGTGGTTTTTTTTTTTTTTTTTGACTTCTTAAGACAGGGTCTCGCTATGCAGTTCAGGCTGGCCTTAAACTCACTTTGTAGACTAGGCTGGCCTCAAACTCCCAAAGATCCTCCTGCTTCAGCCTCCCGAGTGCTGGGATTACAGGCATGCGCCACCATGCCCGAACCGGTATAGTACATTTGGAAAAAAAATACTGAGTTTAAATTCCTGTGTCCCATCTCTTAAAAAAAAAAAAAAAATTCATGTGTCCCAGAAAATAAATAAATAAATAAAGTCTTGTGTCACTCCCCCACCCCTGCGAGCTCGGTCCCTGCGCGTGCGCACTAAGCACTCTGGCTGCACTACACCCCAGGCAGAAGTTTAAGCATTCCTGGGTCGGTAGATTTGTTGCCTGGCGATTGGCAGTCTGCTTTGTACCTGTAACTCTTGTTTCTTTACCTGTAAAATGGAGGTGGGGACACCTAGAGGACTCTTGCAAGGATCAAGTGTGACAATGTATTAAAATGATTTGGGGAGATAAAGAAAAGGAAAAAAACAAATAAAAATAAAATGAAATGACTTGGAGCCCAGCCTGGGTAACTTAAAAACTTAGGAAGATACTGTCTCAAGATATAAGAAACAGACTAATTCCCCGGTCTCTGTGGAGCCTGCGCTCTACCCTGCTCCTTTGGGACAGGGAAGGAGCTCCTGCCCGGGGAAGCAGCGCCAGAGTGGCCTGTCTCTGTGGAACTCTCCGTTGGCGGGGGAGGCCTCCTGCACAGGAGCAGCGCCCAGCTCTGTGGTCCTCTAGGTTGGGAGGTGTGGCCTGTTCTCCCCTGACCAGCTACCTCAGGATCCCTGAGCAACAGCCTCTGTCTGGCCACCATCAGATCCATGACTTAGGCCCACACGCTTTCCATCCATGGCCTGGAGACGCTGGTACTGAAGGCCAGCATTCCCCCACCATCGCAGTTGTGGTCTGAGCTGTGCACCCCAGCAATTGCCTGGGGATCCTGGGCACAGTGGTCCACAGCCTGCTACCATCTTGGGATAAGTTTGATATCCAGGTAAACTAGGGTCCTTAGAGTCCTTCAGTGAGCTGCCTGGGTAGCTTGTGGCTCAGCACTTTTCATCTGACATCCAAAATGACAAGACATAGGAGCAAAATGCAGTCTCAGAACTCAACTCCACCCAGAACAAGTCTAGGAGACACTGACATAGGAGAACTTGGAAGCCACATATCTGAAATCTCTGAAATGATCACATCTGAAGTAAACTCCATCAGGCCATAGAAGAGATCCAATCAGAAATAATCTCTCAGGCAAAAAATGAAATGACAGTAGTAATGAAAGAAATGCTCTGCACATCTAGAGAAGAAACAGATAAAAAAAGATGAACATAGGCAATAGGTGGAAATGTTACATGAGCAATTTAGGAATGAATTAGAATGCATGAAACAGATGCAAAGAGATTTCCAGGAAATCAAAACTTCCACTGAAAGCTTGCAAAACCACTTGAATGAAGCTGAAGGTAGAATTTCAGATCTTGAAGGTAGCATGGCAGCTTGCGATTGTGAAAGGAAGGATCTCTTAAAGTCATCAAGGATCCAGGAATAATCAATACAACAGCTTCAAGACGAGGCAAAGAGAAATGACACCCAAATAACAGGAGTCAATCAAACAGCAGGAGACAACACAAATGACATAAAAAGAATATTTGCAGAAATAATAGCAGAAAATTTCCCAAGCATGGTAAAAGATTCTGAAGTGCAATTAATGAGGCATATAGAACCCCAGCTAGCCATAACCCAAATGAAAGCACACAGACATATAATAATCAAGATCTCAAATATCCAGCTAAAGAACAGAATACTAAAAGCTGCTAGAGAAAAGAAACAGATCACCTATAAAGGAAAGCTCATCAGAATCGCAGCAGACTTCTCAACACAAACCATGCAATCGAGAAGAGCTTGAAGTAATGTATTACAGGTTCTGAGACAAAACAGTTTCCAACCCAGAGTGATATATCCTACAAAACCATCTTTCAAATTCAATAGAGAAATAAAATATTGCCACATCAAAGAACAACTGAAGAACTTCATGAGCACCAAAACAACATTATAAACAGTACTAAAAGATATTCTAGACAGAGAAAAAAGAGACCACCATCTCAAGAACAACAATGGAAAGGAACCTCAAGCAAAGCAACCAATTAAACAGACAGCAAAAGTAGGAAAGCAACAAGTAAATATGACAAGGATAAGCCAACACATATCAGTTATAACCATTAACGTAAATGGCCTCAATTCACCAGTCAAAAGAAACAGACTGGCAGAGTGGATTAAGAAACAAAATCCCACAATATGCTGTATATAGGAAACACATTTTACTCAAAAGGAAATCCATAGACTGAAAGTCAAAGGATGGAAAACAATTCTCCATGCAACAGGTTCCCAGAAAAAAAGCAGGGGTAGCTATTATTTTTGCAGACAATGTAAACTTCAAACCAAAAACAATCAAAAGAGATAAAGAAGGTCACTACATACTAGCTAGGGGAAAATGGCAAGAGGAAGAGATAACAATCCTAAACATGTGTGCACCAAATACTGGAGCACCAAACTATATAAGTCAAATCTTAACAAACTTGAAAAACCAAATAATCAATAACACTATTGTAATTGGGGACCTAAACACCCCTTTGATGCAAAGAGACAGATCAACTAGACAAAATTCAGCAAAGAAATAACTGACCTGAACCAAAAGTGTGAACAAATGGACTTAGTAGATGTATACAGAGTGTTCCACCCCACAACATCAAATACACATTTTTCTAAGCTGCACATGGGACTTTCTCTAAAATAGACCATATTCTAGCCCATAGAGCATACCTACCTAAATGCAAAAGAATTGAAATTATCTCATGCATATTATCTGACCACAGTGCAATGAAATTGGAAATTAATGACAACAGGACCTCCAAAAATGCCATAAACCCTTGGAAATTAAATAACAGCCTCCTGAACAACCAATGAGTCACAGAAAAAATTAAAAAATACTTACAAACAAACAAAAATGCAAATACAACCTATCAGAATCTGTGGGATGCAATGAAAGCAGTTCTCAGAAGGAAATTTATAGCAGTGAACTCATATATAAGGAAAACAGAACAAATAAATAGCCTAATACTGCATCTCAAACTTTTAGAAAAAGAAGAACAAGTCAAGCCCAAAGCCCAAAAACGGGAGGAGATTATAAAGATCAGGGCAGAAATTAATTCAACTGAGATGAAGAAAACACTACAAAAAAAAAAAAATCAAAGAGTTGGTTCTTTGACAGAACAAATAAAATTGATAAACCCCTAGACCACCTTATTAAAAAAAGAAAGGAAAATCTCAAATTCATGCAAGAAGGAATGAAAAGGATGAAATTACTACAGATCCTACAGAAATTTAAAAGATCATTAATACCTACTTTGAAAATCTTTACTCCCATAGGATAGAAAACTCAGAAGAAATGGACAGATTCCTAGATATGTATGAATTACCAAAGTTGAATCAGGAAGATACAAAAATCCTGAACAACCCAATATCAATTAATGAAATTGAAAATGTCATTAAAAACTTACTGACAAAGAAAAGCCCAGGACCTGATGGACTCACAGCAGAATTCTATAAAATATTCAGAGAAGATTTAATGCCAACACTCCTCAAACTCTTCAGTGAAATTGAAAGGGAAGCAATTCTCCCTGTGCTGAAGACTGAAAATAGACTCAAGTCTATCACCATGCCCCAAACTAAAGTCAAAATAGACCACAGATCTCAATATTAAAACAGAAACACTAAATCTATTGGAAGAAAAAGTAGGTAAAACCCTTGAAGACATAGGGGTAGGCTGAGAGTTCATGAATAAAAACCAAATCACACGGGAAATACTTCAAAGAATCAACAACTAGAATCTCATCTTACTGAAAAGTTTCTGCACATCAAAAGAAATCACCAACAGAGTAAAAAGAAAACCCATGAAATGGGAAAAATTTTAGCTGACTGTGCCTTGGGCAAAGTACTTCTATCTAGAACATATAAAGAATTAAAAACATCAGCCCCTCTCCAGATTCAAAGACCCAATTCAAAAATGGGCATCTGAGATGAATATACACTCCTCAGATAAAGACATACAAATGGCAAACAAATACACAAGAAAATGTTCAATATCATTAGTCATTCAAGAAATGCAAATTAAAACAATATTGAGATTTCATCTCATCCCAGTAAGAATGGCTAGCATTAGGAAATCAACCAATAACAAATGCTGACAAGGCTGTGGCGAAATAGGAACTCTTCTCTACTGCTGGTGGGAATGCAGATTGGTGAAAGCACTGTGGAAATCGGTTTGGAGATTCCTCAGCAAACTAGGTCTAGGGGTCCCATTCAACCCAGCTATTCCCGTTCTGGGTATTTTCCAGAAGATCTGAAAACATCATATCACAGCAATGTATGTGCGCCCATGTTTATAGCAGCACAATTTGTAATAGGTAAATCGTAAAAGCAACCCAAATGTCTGTCCACTGAAGATTAGATAAAAAAAACTGTGGCATTTTTATATAATAGAATATTACTCAGCTGTAAAAAAAAGACCAAGTTGAGGCTTTTGTAGGTAAATGGTCACAACTAGAGACCATACTCATAAGTGAAATAAATCAGATGTGCATGTGTAAGCAATGTATTGTATCACTAGTGTAAGAACCTGAAAGTGTGAATATAAATTAGGAGGTGTGATAAACATTGTGAAATGAAAGGAAACTGCTCAAAAGTAAAGAGCAACTGGGATGAGGGGAAAGAGAAAAGGAAGAAAGGGATAATTACGTATGTATGTATATGCAGGATGGCTAACATAGTTGTTCTACTGACCTCTGTTGCTTTATTGTAAGAAACAGTTAACAATTAGTTGTTTGACCAGTCTTGCATGTCTGTATTTGTTTTCCTGAGCAGACACTTTGAAGTTATCAATATGTAATACAAGAACCATTGTTAATTCCCTGTCACCTTGTCTGTAGTTCAGTTTTGCTTGTACTATTCTTATGCTACTTTGTAAATGGTTATCTGTTTGTTAATATGTTTTCATTCTTTTACTTTTAAAATAAAAAAAAGAAACAGACTAATTAAGTTTTTTAAAGGGCTGGGAATTTGCTCAGTGTCAAGTCCCTGTGTTCAATTCCCAGTACCACGAAAAGAAAAAAGAAAATTGCAAAGTGTAAGGTGTTAGTGATTGTATTTATGCCACTGATGTTTAGATCCTTGTTTTTGTTGTTGTTGTTGTTGTTGTTGTTTTTACCGGGAATTGAATTCAGGACCTTGCGCTTGCCAGGCAGGCACTTGTGCCGCTGAGTTACATCCCCAGCCCTGCCACTGATGTTTAGAGATACTGCGAAACAAAGTACATTTTATTGATTCAGTCAACTGAAAATTCATGACATGTTTCATCATTCATGGAAATTGTTTTAAAATGAAAGATCCATAAGGCAATCGTAAACAAGTTATAATAAGGCATAATTAACAAGTACTAAGGAAATGAAAATGCTTGACTTCTGTTATAACTTCTCCAAACATTTCACTTCAAATCAAGTTAACAATTGTGTGTAAGAAAAATATTCTACAGTAAAACTTTGTACCATAAATTAAAAATACAGCTTTGCGCCTAAGCCTGATGGTGTGCGCATCCTGAAGCAGGAGAATCAGCCAGCGTGACGGGGCCACTGGATGCCCAGACACTTGTCAAATGCTGTTTTTATTCCAGACGAGTCCATGGAGCTTCCTGGATAAGACTAACACTGGAAGCTGCACACTGAGTAAATCAAGTTGCCCTCCTCAGTGGGGTGGCATGGGGGTGTCTTCCAGTCCCGTGAAGGCCCGAACAGAACGAGAAGGCTGACTTTCCCTGAGTAAGAAAGCGCTTCTCCTGCTGGACTTCCCCTTGAGACTCCTGGCCTGAGTTGGGAGCTGAAACGCTGGGTCCTCCTATGACTCAGTCAGATTCCAACTGGATCGACAGCATCTGACAGCTCCGTGACTTCGCTGCATGTGGGACATCTCAGCTCCCAGAATCACACAGAGCAGTTTCTTCCAGATCTATGTATATGCACACCTATGGATTCTCTTTCTTCTTCTTCAGGAGCACCCAAAAAATTTTCCAAAAAACCAAGTAAGACGGAGAAATTGTGAAGCTAATATTTCACAGTTCCTGTCTGACAAAAATGGGCTTTTCCAGTCAGAACTTTTCCCCTGCTGGCTGTTTTATGCTGACTCATTCACTTTGCTATCAGGGGTTCATTCATTCAGTCTTCAAACACTGGCAGAATGCCTGGTCTTTGCCAGGCACTGAAAGCCCTGAGTTAGGCCCTGAAGCTATCAGAGTGGGTAAGATAAAGTCCCCACCCCTGAAAATATCAGTCTGGGGAGCTCCAGTGGACAGAAAGACCCACATTTCAAGTGGAAGAGCTGTGGAATGTTGGCTCACCAAGCACTCTAGGCCTACTCTGTCCCTACCCCAGCCCTCTTCGCTCCACGCCCCCCCAGCTCTGTTTCACGCATACTTAGGACTCTTGGTCTGCCTATGCCTTCCACTCCCTCTCTGGAAAGCTTCTCCACCAGTCTTTAGTTTTGTGGGGCTTTTTTGTACTGAGGATTGAACCCAGGGCCTTCACACTGAGCTACATCACCACATCTTTTTTATTTTTTTATTTTGAGACAGGATCTCACTAAGTTGCCCAACCTGAGGTTTGACTTGCGCTTGGTGATCCTCCTGCCTCAGTCTATCCCCAGTGCTGGGATCATAGGCATGCACCACCACCTTTGGTTCCACTGCCTGTAGGAAGCTCTTGATTGCCTCAGCATATAAATCTGCTTTTATTTTAAATTCTAAAGAATCTGTATTTTCTATGCCTTTCATTCACAAGTTAGTCTTTATTCACCTTTGTGTATAATATTCTGTTATTAAACTGTACAAAGCAGAATGTACTCTCACGTTTCTGACTCACCCAGCCTTGAGTCACAAGTATTTTCTGATGCTGACAAGGTCTGAGACCCAGAAAACTTCTCTCCCTGTTCTGATATTTCACAAGTTACACAGTAAATACTTGATAATGGAAATATTATGTAAAGTAGTTTCTAAGTAAGAAAAAGAGATCAAATTGTTTAAAAATGTCTGCTTATATCATTATAACAAAATTAAATTAACATCTATTACTGAGAATAAAAATCTGTTCATGACAGGTATCTAAAAGTACTTGATGTAAGGATTCTAATTATTAATCAAGAATTAAATTCTAACTTTTTAAAGATGCCAAAATCGTGCAGCTAAAATGTATTGTTATTTAGTCAAGGAAGTGAGCCCTGGAAGAAAAAGTACAGGCCTGAGAGTTTTTAATTTATGAAAGCAGTGGAGAAATGCATTGCAAATCAGACTCTTCACAATGGCACAAACAGGAGCATGTTTATTAGAAACCCTTCATCTGTTTCCTCGTCTTGAAAATTCATAAATTAGCTGGGCATGGGGGCACGCACTTGCAATCCCAGCACTCAGGAGGCTGAGGCAGGACAGCCATGAGCTCAAGGTCCGCTTGGGCTACATGGTGAGACCCTGTCTCAAAAAGAAAGAGAGAGAAAGAAAAAAATGAGAAAAAGAAAGAGAAAATTCCTCAGTTAGAATTTTGCTTTTTGGTTGGCGTAAGTAGAAAAAACTACTAGCCACAAACAGTGTATTTCTCTCTCTCAGGGAATTCTTATTTCAGTAATATCTAAATCCATTGGATTGTTGCTGGGAATGAATGAGGTATAAAGATGTAAAGTATGAGTAATTTTCCTGGTCCTTGTGGATTGTGAAATGAATGGTACTTGCCTTAGAAAAAGAAATAAAAGATTCCAAAGCTCCAATGCAAAGAGGCACCGTAGTGTCTGCATGCTGGTTTTGCATAATTCCTGCTTGGCTAAAAGCTGTGAAATGTGTCCTCCCTGCAGTGCAAAGAAATTTGTAATCTGATTTTACCAAAGTAGGTTTTGCAAGTCAGAAGTTTCTCTCCTGTTAGGTTTTGTACAAGTGCTTTTTCTCCATGTCATTTACATTCTTTGTGTGGATCATTGTCTCAAGCCTTTCTCCAAGTACAGGATTATAGTTTTTGAAAAACTCCTCAGCCAGGGGTCTCCATTTCTCTGTAAATTCCATGGTGAGTTTGCAAAATTCTGTCTGAATAGCTACTTTGTTCCTGCCCAGTATGCTTAGCAGATGGACTGAGATTGAACAATTCATAATGCAGCGTTACGAGGGAGGTAACGTGGGGTGGGTGTGGCTCGGTAGTAAAGCCTGAGCTTCGTGAGGGCGACGCCCTGGGTTCAACCCCCAGCAATGGGAAGAGCATTTTTTTTTTTAAACTTAAGAGGCATGTGAAGCACTTATTTACAACTATTGGATAGAAAGTTAAATATTCAAGATTTGAGCTGAACCAAAGAAAAGAACAGAACAGAACAGGAAGAAATGAACAGAAATTCCTGCAGTTAGACCAAATCTAAATGTAAAGTAACAGTAAAATATCAGAATAGACCATTTACTGTGCTGCTGGGAGTGCAGCCCGGAGACCCTCTAGCCTGGACCCCTGAACTCCACAGCCAGCCCTTGTTATTCAGAGCCAGGCTGGCCTCCTATTTGCCATCCTCCTGCCTCAGCCTCCCAGGGCAAAATATCAGAATAGACAAAAGCCAAGAAATGGACGTGTGGGAGCAAATAACCCTACATTTACTTCAAGTAACTGAAACAATGGAAAATGTATCAAAACATGCATACGATGTGCAGGGCCAGGGGAGAGTGAAACTGTCAAGCTTGTCCCACAAAATTCACCTTAATCGACCTGGATCTGGTAACATCACCCAGTTTTAACTGAGTTTCAGGGTACACACAGTGAAAAACACAGATAACCTAAACGAAAGCAGTGAAGACTACTTAAAATTCATTACTGTAAAAGCAGCTCACATTGCACCTAGCACCACACGCCTGTGACCCTAGAGACTCGACTCTGGGAGGCTGAGGCAGGAGGATGGCAAGTGTGAGGCCAGCCTGACTCCGAATAATAAGGAGTGGCTGGGAGCTCAGGGGTCCAAGCTAGAGGGTCTTGGGGCTCCACACAGTAAACGATCGCATGAATGAATGAATGAATGAGCAGAAAAGTGCTTACTTAGAACGGTCAAGAAATGACAGCTTCTGATTTTGACTGGCAGCAGATTGGGAGTTCCTTGAGAAGCAGGTGTGCATAGCACTGTTCTGTTTGTTGTTGGAACGCTGTCCGCGTGTGCCCGTGCGTGGAACTGTCCCTGGGAAGCCAGGAGTGCAGGGTTTGGCACTCGCTTTGTGTGGTTTAGTTTGGTTTGCACTGGCTTCAGCCACTCAGCTAAACTGTGCTTCTCCTCTCCCAGGCGTGCTGTCGTCTCCCTCTTCAAGATGGACGGAACCATTCCGGACTGAGGAAAACACTACACGTATTTGCTTATGGCCAAATTCAGCAGAATTTATTTTTTTTCCCCCTCAGTTTTTTGTTTGTTGATTGGTTGGTTGGCTGGGTTATTTTTGTTTGGTTTGGTTTGCTGCTGGGGATCAAACTCAGGCTGCTAAAATATGCTGTAGCTGCCAAGTGTGGTGGCATATGCCTGTAATCCCAGCACTAAGGAGGCTGAGGAAGGAAGATTATTGCAAGTTCAAGGCCAGCCTGGGCTACAAGTGAACTCAAGGCCAGCCTGAACTGCGTATTGAGACCCTGTCTCAAAAAGACCATAAAAAGAAAAAAAAAAAATGCTGTAGCACCGAGCTACAGCCCCAGCTAGAAGACATTGAATGATATAAAATAACTATACTTATTTTTCTGAAAAGATCTTTTGATATAGAGAGAACTCTTTAATAAGTATTATTATTAGTACTACTACTACTATTATTATTTTGTTTTGTGTTTGTTTTCTTGAGACAGGATCTCGCTATGTATTCCAGGCTGTCCTTGAACTTACTATGTAGTCCAGGTTGGTCCTGAGGTCTCAGTGATCTTCCTGCCTCAGCCTCCCGAGTGCTGGGTTTACAGGTATGCACCACTACATACAGCAGAAACTCCTCACTTAAAATAATTTAATTCAAGCTGGAATTAAATTATTTTAAGTGAGGAGTTTCTGCTGCTCAGCGGAAACCTTGTACTCCACAAGGGGCGCTACTCCGAGCTGGTTTTTATGACGTGCCTTTCCGGCTTCGTACTACTTTCTCTTACGTGGTTTGTTCTCTGTCAATGAAGCGCTTCTTTTTGTTCTTTTTTAATGATATTCACTATCAAAAGTTCATATCTGGAAAGTGGAAAGGAGTTAAATGATTATAGGTGAGACGACTTGTAAACAGAAGTCTAGCTCTGAAGTTAAACTATATGGGCTCAATTTTCAGCTCTACCACTTCCAAGACACTTGTTGTCTTTGTTATTGACGTCCCCTTCCCTCATTGTCCCTGTCTATAAAAAGGGAACTAGCCAGGGGTCGTGGTGCACATCTGTAATGTCAGTGCTCCAGAGGCTGAGTCAGGAGGGTTGCTATGAGTTAGAGGCCAGCCTGAAATACCTAGCAAGTTCAAAACCAGCCTAAACTACATAGTTATATCCTATCTCAAAACAAAACAAAAAGACACAAAACAGGGGTCTAATATAATTCTTTCTCTTTCTCTGAAAAAGAATTGAGGTCCTGAAAAATTGGGAAATTTACTGGTTTAAGTTAATTATATAGCTACAAATAGGCATAAATTTTGGGATCAGAGTGTTTTTAATTGAGATGTAATTTATGTACAGTGAAACTCACCCTTTAAAGTGTGCAGATGAGTATTTTTCTGATATGTTCACAAAGTTGTAACCATCAGCAGAAATTCCAAAATATTTTCATGACTCCCTTGAAAGAAATCCTATACCACCAGGCATGGTGATACATACCTGTAATCCCAGCACTTGGGAGGCTGAGACAGGAAGACTGCAGCTAGTTTGAGTCCAGCCTGGGCTACAAAGCGAGACCCTGTCTCAAAATAAAAAGAAAAGGAATTCCTATACCCCCTAAAAGTTGGACCAGAATTTATATTTTACTCTTATTCCAAATATCTTTCCATTGTCATCTTGTGTGCATATCAAACTGATTATCCTAAGGTAAATAGAGCTTGGTGTTTGTGTGTCTAAATAATCAGGTTTATCAAATATTTGCCTGTATTTTGCATAGTGCTATCAACCACCTGAAGAATTCGTATGAATGTCTGTGTTCTGTGGAATTTTTTTGCTTTGCTTGCTTATTCCAAATACCTTCCATATTCCTGAGGGCAGACTCCGGAAATGCTTTGTTCTTCTGATACACAGCTTGTTGCATCAGAGGAAATGGGCTGGGTCATTTTTAGAGGGAATATGTGAAGCTGCAGAGAAGCTTGAAGAAGCTGTTTGTTTTTGAGGCTTCCGTAGAAGGGGAGATCCTTTTTTCCTATGTCAAGGTTTTCAAATTAAAATCCTCAGGTGGACTCTAGGTCCCTACAAGGTTTAAAGAGAATCTAAATGTTTTCCTGAACAGGTGTTCCCATAAATTTTAAAAGTCACTATCATAAGACAAACCTTCCAATCTGTGGTTTTCAAAACATCTATTCCTTAGTCTCTTGCTTTGCTTCTATTTTAACTTGCTGGAATTAATTTTATACAAAGTGAGCATGCATGCCAATTTTGTATTTGATGCCAAAATTATCATGTCACCAAAAGAGAAATATCTACCTCAGTGAGTCATCTTTGGTTTATTTAAAGCGCGTCCTCTAAGCTGTGAGATTCATTATATACACTTTGAATTTTCAGCGCATGGTGGTTGATTCCTTAGTAAACATAGTTTTGAGCATATTTATAAAGATATATACATATTGCAAATTCATCATCAACACTCAGGCTTCAAATAATTTGAAATTATTATAGATTAATTTATTATAAAGAAATTAAAATGATAATAAAGGATATAAAACTAGAAAAATGCTGAGCCAGGTGGTGCATGCCCATAATCCCAGAGCTCCACAGGCGGAAGCAGGGGATTTCCATAAGTTCAGAGTCAACCCAGGCTAAGTAAGTGAGTTCAAGGCTGGCCCAAACTACATAATGAGACCCTGTCTCAAAAACAAGCAACCTAGAAAATAATTTTTAAATAGTGCCTTGTTCTTTTACTTAAAAAAAAAAAGCTTAACCTAATTAGACATGAACTGTAAAAACTGATTTTATTAATCTCTAAAGAAAATTTTCAAAAGAAACTTTATGTTTTCAAAATCACAGATTGTAGGATATTAATTTCTTTTTCTCTAGAAGAAAGGACCTAGTAAAGTCTTTTATTGTTTTTTTTTTTTTTTTGCGGTACTGGGGATCGAACTCAGGACCCTGCACTTGCTAGGCAAGGGCTTATTCCACTGAGCTATATCCCCAGCCCTAGTAAAGTTTTTTAAAATCTAATGTTTGTCCTCGTTGGAGTTCAACACACATCCTGCTATTTATCTCCATTTCTCCAAGTTAATAAAGTCATAAGGTTTTCTTAAATGTAGATGAAAATATACACAGTTTATAAGGATGTGCTCTATAAATGTGATATGAATGAACAAGCTAATTTTTTAAACATTTTAAAACTCTATCTTGTGTTGGGCTGTTATTGAGTGAAGCAGCTTCTTGTCCCTTCAGTTCTGGTTATCCTGAAAAGCTTAACTACAGTTACCCAAACTTGGCAAATTAAACATAACTGTCTCAGTTATTTTTCTCATTGCTGAGACAAATTACCTGACACTCAAAGTTAAAGGAGGGAAGGTTTATTTGCCTCAGTTTGTAGAGGTTTCAGTTCATAGTCAGCTGGCAGCAAGGCAGAACGGTTTCGCAGAGTGGCACCACAGAGAAACAGCCCACAGCAAGCAGGCAGGGGAGAGCACCTTCGCCCTCTTTCTGTCCCTTATACTGCACGCAGGCTGCCCGCCCTGGAGTGGGTGCAGCACTCACACCCTAACCCTAGCCAGAACCACGCCAAGCCAATCAACAGACTCACTTACTAATCACACACCCTTGACTCCAGCACCAGGCACTCTGGATACAGCCACCTCTGAAAAGCCTGACTCCGTGACTGCATGAGGCTTTGGGGGGACATCTAGACACAAACCGTAAATTACCTTAACATATGTGGCGTTTGGTAAGGTAATTACTTAGGTTGTACATGTAGTCATTTCCCAGACATTTGGTTCTTTGAAGATAATGATTTTAGGGAGAGGACAATGGAAGTTTGACTAGGTAATTGCAAAATACTAATCCCTGTGTTGGTTTTTGGAATTTAATTCATTCCTTTCAGGCTGGTCTCATACATCTAAGGGTGCCCCAATCTTTTGTTAGGGATAGAAGATGTGTGTGTGTGTGTGTGTGTGTGTGTGTGTGTGTGTGTGTGTATGTGTTACCAGGAGTCAAACTCAGGACCTTGCCCTTGCCAGCCAGGTGCTTGCGCCACTGAGCTATATCCCTGACCCAGGATAGATTATAATACAAATTTTTATGACTTCATAGAATCTCACATTTCTTAGTTACATATTTTTAATTATAAAGACAATGTGCCCATTTTTATTATTCCAGAATTTGGGGGAAATAAATGTTATTTTACACAGTCATTGAAATAACATTTAAAATAACAGGAATGTCTTTTGTGCGATCACAGTGACTCCCAGAAGGTGGGTTTGGGGGCACCTGCTCTTTTTTTTTTTTTTTTTAAGACAAAAGAATGGAGACATATGACAAAATTATACAGTAAATAGAAGGGAATTAGCACTGGATGTTGTAATACATAATGTTATCTTCACATTAGTTAACACAAACATTAAAGAGAAGATAGTAGGGAATTTGCACTAAATGCTGTATAATATAAAGTTATCTTCACTTCTGTTAATACAAAAACGATTGAGGAAATACAGAATTATAGAGAACATAGAAGGGAATTAGCTCTGGATGCTGTCCTACATAATGTTACCTTCACCTTTGTTACTCGGTTACACAGATGATGGCCCTTTTGATCAGTTCGTTTTTTCTCCTCCCTCATCTCCGTTGCCCTACCACTCAATCAGTCATCTTCCCTGTGATAATAACTGTACTCCTGGGTTTATCTATATCCTTGGACTCTCGCCTTGGGAAGAGATATAGCTGCCTCAGACTAAACTATAACATACATGGGTGTATACAAACTGCCATGGTCAGAAGTGGAAAAGCACATATGCTCACAGCAGACCTGTCTCTTACATTTAAAATTACTGTGTGGCTGAAGGCCTGTGTGGCTGAAGGCCTCTAAAGCTGAGGGCTTCCGTCTGTAAATAAGGACACTGCTAGCAATCTCTCGGGGGAGGATAAGGGTCAGTGAGGGGTGTAGGTGAATACATGACGTACAATGAGGACACAGTAGAAGATAGCCCTTGCTTTTGTTGTTGCTGCTGGTGTTTTATCAGTTTAGTATCTGCATTGCCTATTGGATTAATTCACCCACATCATCCAAAACCCATCTCACCAAAGCATGCTTCTTACATTAAATATTTCTTATATCTGGTTCCCTTAGAAAGGAGAAAAATTAAGTAAAGCGATAGCTAACGTTCGTGTCCATTTGAATAAGAGGCGGCCAGCTGATCGGTTTACAGGGTCCTGGGTGTGTCTGGGTGATGGACTCACTGAAGAGGGACGCCTCGCGCTGAGGGGGTGACAACAGCCAATAGGCTTGCAGCCTGCATGGGATGAAAACAGAAGGAAAAGCGAAGTCTTGTATGTGTGTGTTTGGAGGAGCTCAGGCTTCACCAACACCTTTGGACGTCCATCTTCAGCCTTCTCCATCCCAACCCTTCGGCTTCTAGAAATGGACTCGAACAGGACTCTGCCCTGAGCTCCAGGCCTTTGACTTTAACTGGAGCCTTCAGATCTCCAAGTCCACAGCCGGCTCTTTTACACTGTTCCACTCCTGCTCCACTGTAAGCCCACCTTATAACTCCCTCAGTCTATGTATGTATGTATGTATCTATCTGTCCATCTATGTCTTACAGTACATCTGTTCCGCTAGTGAATACTAACTGATACGAGCAGCAATTTCAAGTAGTCAAAAGCCCTATCCATATACAAGTCAAAGAAGAGTAAATACATTTTGCTAAAAGATTAAATGCATTGTAGTTTACATTAAATAATAAGACCAAGTGAGTCAGATTTTAAAGTTTGGTCAGACACAATAGGAAAAATAATGATCTGTAGAGTTAAAAATGCAGAACACAAAAACAGGTTTAGCTTTAGGAAGGAGGTTAAAACAAGGTTTTAAAAGCATAGGTATATTCTAAACACACTTTTAAAAACTCCAACACTTAAAAAAAAAAAACCCAACCATAGTGTCATGTTGTAAAACACCTGATAATAAAAAGTCCCTTAATGTCAGTCTTCCGTATTTTGTGATCTGACGTCAGTTAATTTTAAATGTAAGAGACAGGTTTATAGTTTCTCTTGTACATGATCAATGCAGGTAGACACTCTAACTGTAACTTCATGCCTTGGAGCAAAGTTATGCTTTACTGTTCATAACCCATTTGCGAAGATTTCCAGGAAGTAGCAATCTGGTGTCAATTTAAGTGGTGTTTAAACTCAGTGTCAGAGACATGTGTTATGACCAGACATCAGGTGAGTGTATCAGCAAAGGATAGTCCAAGCACTCATGCTGGCTTAGGAACTGCAAATATAGATCATAGGAAGAAATTGTCAGCCTATTGGGCAGACAGGTCAAATGGTTTTCAGCAGAATCTAACTCCAATCTTGGGGGGGGGACTGCTACCGAATTGTGTTGAATAGGATCCTGAGGATGGAGTTAACACTGGGAGAAAGTGTTTCTATGCCATGATTTTAAACACCACAACAGCCACGGATGGCCCATGAGAGGGACTGACTGTCAGGGCTCCTCTAGGTTGTGTCTCACACTTGACACAAGCCACGTGAGTTTCAGGATTGGGGTCCTACATCCCTTATGCCCACTCTATGTTACATCTGCCTCATCCTTCTCTGTGCAGGTAGCAGATTCCGCCCTGCCAGAACCTCAGTTGACTGTCACAATACAGGCAAGGAGCAGAGACTAAGTTGTGATTCTTATTTGGAAAGAACTGAAATGATCCCTCTTTATGTTAGGCAGTAATTTATTGGTAGAAGTTCCTGAGAACTGATAAGAAGATTAGAAGAGCAGGTTCAGACAGGAAGCAAGAAAGATAAACAGAGTTCCAGTCCTGTTTAGGGTGCAGTTATTACCAGTCCTGGGCACTTGTCCCTACTCTGCTGCCCCTGGACACTCACCTTCTGACATCAGCTTCTGAATTCTGCCACAACTAATCTGAATCACCTTCATGTCACTCCCTCAATTCACAAAATTCCAGGGTTAAAGCCTGAGATCACCAGTGCAAGTCCTCAGATCGAAGGCCTGCACTCCAGGGATTCAGGGAGGATTCATTATCAGAAAAGAACAGAGAAATTAAACAGATACCTTCAAAAGGCACCTTGTGCTTGCTGTACTTGGCTCGGCAGAGGTCACATGAGAGAACACAAGTGCCCATCCAGCTTAGAAACTGCTGTCGGACAGCAGAGAGAAGGCCCAGTTTGGAGTGTGAAAGTTTGGAGCTGTGGGAAGGCTGCCTAGGAACAGGCAGAGTGGATAGCAGGAGGCAGAGTTGAAGCAGGAATTTCAGTGGATAGAACGGGACTATGGCCAAGTGGAAATAGAAGAACTGAAGTCAGAGAATAAAGCAAGAGAAGGCCTCAGGGTAGACCCCAACAGTGCAGACTAGATTGCTAGGAATAATCCTGAAGCTAAAGAGGCACAGTGAGAAAGTCTATGACTTCATAGCAGGTAGCAACACAGGAGAGCAAGAAGACAGGGTAGATTTACTAATGTTCACATTAAGATTGCCAGTTGTGACCTGTTAATTTAAGATGTTTCATCACAGTACATCTTTACACAGCCATTGGTCTGGTTGTTAGGCAACCCTTGCCCCGTTGAGGGAAGTAAAAACCATAATCTATATAACCCTGGAGGCCATAAAGACACTAATTGTCAAGAAGCTGATGAATTACTTCGCTGAGTCACTGTGAACCAGAAGAAATGCATCCTTTGGCCTGACCCTCCAGATCTCCGTGTAAAGAGCCTCACCTTCTTCCCCACTGGGCTCGTCAGCAGTGTTGACCTGCTAGGTTGGCGGGGCCAATGCTTTGGCTTCTGTGTAGATGTTGCCCTCAAGGCCTCATGTGGTCAAAGGTGGAGCTTTTTCAAAAGGTGGCTGAATCTAGAGCATATGATTGAGTCACAGTGCAATGCTAGGAGTAAGGGTGCTAGGTGATTGCTGGATCAGTCCCGATTGGTTTGTCACTGCCTAATCCTGGTAGACTGGATACAACGTAAGGGACAGAAAGAGGCTTGTCTGCCCCTTGTTGCTTTGCTACCTTCAGCCTGCCATGAACTGTTTTCCTCTGTGAAGCCACCCTGCCTTGGAGCCTGCCACAATTGACTGAGACCTCTACAAACTGTGAACTAGATAAACCTTTCATCCTTTAACTCTGGTAGGGTATTTATCTCACTGACAGCCAAGGCGTTGCCAATGACACCCAGGAGCAGGGCCACAGGCTTTCCATTGTTACCAAAGAGACAGGCATGACTACAGCCCCAGGCATGGAAGCAACAGCCCCTGATCACTCCCTGGCAGCAAGCTGGAAAGGTTTATCCGACAAAAACATCTCCTGGTAGAATCACAGGTTCCAGGGGGATGGAGTGGGCGCTAGTCCACCTTCCAGTCAAATCATTTTGCACATTACTAAACTTAACTGAAAACCTTTCACTTTCTAGGGACCTGGCAGAGCTTATAAATTGCTTAAAACTTTCTTTTTTATCAGGTAAACTTTTTCTTAAGAGTTTGAAGACTGGTCTCCTGTTACCTGAACACCACATCACCACTCCTGTTACCAGATCCCTCTCCTGTGCAGAAGGGACACACAGGGACACATTTCTTCACTTATTCATTTAACAAATAAACATGCTTTCAGTTAAAAGTAATTTCTACTATGCCAGAGTCAATGACTTTGTAGATTGATTTTTTTAAAAAATGTTTTTAAATACACATCCTTTGGAAATAAGTATAAGTGGAATAAGTGGAAATAAGTCATTAAGCCGGGCTCAGTGGCACACACCTATAACCGCAGCACTCAGGAGGCTGAAGCAAGAGGATCGCTGAGTTCGAGGCCAGCCTGGGCTACAGTAAGTTCAGGACCAGCCTGAACTGCATAGCGAAACCCTATCTCAAAAAGACTGAAAAGGAAAAAAAGTCACTGAGTGTAAGATTGAAAATATTCTGTTATTTACAGACTGAAGCTTGTCACTGGAAAATGAATGTTCTAAAATAGAAAACAGGGACACAATTAAAACAAAAACAATCCGGTTAAGAGACGCAAACTCAAGGAGTAGTAGATGGGGTAAAAGATGGGGTAGATGGCTATCGGCGATTTATCTTGAGACTGAGTTTAGGAAGACAAAATTTTTTATTTAGAAGCTTAGAAAGGCAACAGCACAAGGAATTTATTTTCCGGTCTTAAGAAAAATTGAATAATATATTTACAAGAAAAAATAAATGCCCAAGACTGTCAATGACACACGAAGTGTAACTAAATAAAGCAACATTCCACATTACCCGCACCTTTCGCTAAAACGCAGGCCTGTGCCTACCTCTGGTGCAGTCAGTGGCTGAAGAACTCTTTACTTGCATTTCCTTAAGTTCCTAGACAAGCGGAATCCTGACACAGACGACTGTGCTATTTGTTGAAGATGATTCCGAATTTCGCTAAAAACCACAAAGGAAACCAAGGTCCCACACTAACAATTCTGATAACCCACCAAACAGGAAGCACAAAGGGGAAATTCGGAGGCCGATAAGGCAGAAGCGGCTCGCCCAGGAGCCCGTCAGTCCCCGCTCTCGCGCCAGGCCCCCGAGGCGCCCAGGTGCCGACCCGCACGCTGCCAGGGGGCGGCTCCCCGCGAGGCCCTGCCTCAGTTTCCCCAGCCGGCAAGCCAGGTCGCCGCGAATACGGGTCCCACTGCGGTCCCGGGCGTCGCCGGGATTGTCTAAGCACGCAGTGTCCCAGGATGAGCCAAAGCCAATCGTGAGCGGGACCGCAGCCAACACGACTCGGGCTCCCTCCCGGCACGGCTGGTTCGAGCGACAGTCAACAGGAAGCTGCGGGCAGGGCGAGGGACGGGCGCTAGCGACGGCGGGGTGCGGGCGAGCCACGGGGTGAGGGTCGCCGCGGGCCGGGCGACCGAGGGCGCGGGGCGGCGCGCGGAGAGGCTCGCCCCGTCCTCCCGCGAAAACAAAGCCCCGGAGCCCTGGCCCAGAGGGCGGGACCGGCGCCCCCGCGAGCCCGCCCGGCCACGCCGCCATGTTGGGCCGGCCGCAGTGACCCGGACTCGCCCCCAGCCCGCGCCGCGCGGGCAGGGCCGGCGGCCCCGCGGAGCCCCGACGCCGGAAGGCGCTGGGACCGCCCAGTTCCGGTGAGCGGGGCGGGCGCGCAGGTAGCGCAGACCCCGCCCGCGCGCGCGCGGAGGGGCGGGCCGGAGGGGGCGGGGAGAGCGGGCGCCGGGGCGCGGAGGCCGGGCGTGGGGAGCGGGAATCCCTCCTCCTCCAGGAACGCGT
Source organism: Dinomys branickii (assembly GCA_004027595.1). NCBI lineage: Eukaryota > Metazoa > Chordata > Mammalia > Rodentia > Dinomyidae > Dinomys > Dinomys branickii. Next base: position 67,706 of record PVLD010008707.1, read on the forward strand.
CCCGGGCCGGCCGCGTCCTCGCTGCCGCCCGCCGGCGCCCGACCCGAAGGTGGAGGACGGAGTGGTCCCGCGGGCGTCGCCTCAGCCCCCCGCCGCCTCCCGTCACCCGGAGCCGCGGCCGCAGCACAGGTAAAGACCGACCCCGGTCCGACCGCGACCCCCGGCCCTCGCCCGCGCAGCGCTAGGCCCGGGCCCCGCAGCGTCCTGAGCCCACGACCCCGGCTGGGCGTCGGGAAGTTGCGGAGAAACTTTCCCCTCCCCCGGCCCGGCTCCGGGCTCCCGGCTCCCGGCTCCCAGCTCCCCGCGGGCGTGGCCGCCGCCGCGCTACCTGCGCGCCCCCCGCCTGGTCCCGCCCGGCTCCGGCTCGGGCTCTGGCTGCGCCCGCGGGCGTCCGGGAGCGCGCGGCCCCGGCGGGAGGCGGCGGCGGGTTCGCGCGGTGGCCGGAGCCGGGCGAGGGGCGCCGCCCGGGGGCTGCACGCGTGCGTGTCGCCTGACGCCGGTGGCAGCTGTGCGGGGAGAGCGGCCGCAGCCGTGGCGGATTTGATTGAAGACCGCAACGCGTTTAAAGTTTTCCTTTGTCTCGGGTCGGGGGTGGAAGCACGTCCGCGTCCGCCTGGACCGTGTGCGACCGGCGCCCGCCTTGGCTTCAGGTCCCTGTCCACACGGGTTAAAGAAAATCTGGTTTCCGAGTGTGTTTTTCTTCTTGATAATTGCTTCCAGCTTTGGCTGCGTTGGGCACGGAGCAGAGTTGTTTCAGAAAGCACTTGGAAAATATTATTGTCTGGTACCGAAAGGACTGCTTTAGTTTTTATTTTTAGGAGTCTACTTTTTTCTTGATTGATTAAAGCAGGCATGGGATAGCCTAAGGTGTAGTGACTGATACATTGTTAAAGTAAATAGTCTAGTAGAACCACGGCTTTACACGCGTGCCATTCGTTGCGTATACATGTCCAACTGGTGTTTTCACAGCGACGATTTCACATTTGTACGACATGATCGTCGTGTGTCGCTACACTGTAACGACAGGATTGCAGCGCCGGAAGGGTCTGGGTAATTCTGAGTATGGTGAAGCCATCCTGCTAAGTTTCTAAAGTTAAATTACATGCCAGGAGAAACGCTATTAAATGTCTACGTGTGGCTGTGCATTTAAGGCAAAGTAGGCGTTAAATTTATTATCTTAACTAGCATGATGTTTGCGGCAGTGGACCGGAAACATTTTGCATGGAGAGATAATACAAGAATGTTTTGAGTTAGAAGCCATGGATCTTGAGTACATCACGTTTGATAGTCATACATTGTACTGTAAGAAAGTGTTTCACTAAGGCATTTTTTCCCCTCACAAATATGTGAGACCCCTGCCACGTTGGCTTTTAATTGTATCCTAAGTTTTGGCCACTGCCTAACGTTCAATAAAGAATTTAAATACTATTTGGTAGTTTAGGGGGTACTAAAATAGAAAAAAATTTGCCTTTAATCTAAATCTACGTACAAGACTGTTCATATTCATGTTTCCGGGATAAAAAGGCTCTTAAAATATGTATTCTGCTGTAACCACCAAAATGTTATAATAGCTTTAATTTTGCAGTTCATTTTTGCTGACTTCATAAACCGCAAAATTGACTCCTTGCTGTTCAACCGAAAGTGAAATTACAGCCTTGACCTATCTTCCAGGGATAGGTGGAATTTGTCTTATGGTCAAAGTATGATATTAATACATGGTTATATTAGGTTAAATTCTCAAGCTGAAAAACAATGTCTATGCAAATAAACTCTTCCATTGTTTGTAATTATAAAAGAATAAATATGCAAAGGAATAGCAGTAACCCAATATAAATGAATTATTACCAACTCATAGTGTAAGACATTCAAAGTTGATATTTGCATTATTTTAGGCAGTAGTTTATTACTAAGAGTAATTTCTCTTTACAAGTATATTTAGTTCTCAGTCTAGTGAGTCAGTTCAGTGTGGGCATAACAATAGTTTTACTAGCGTAATGTGAAAGGCTAATAATCAAAACATTTGAAAAACAGCATTAAACTTACTGTCCAAGAATGAAACTTGGGTGATAAAACCATATTTTAAAAAAACCTGAAGGGAACCGTTGTCAGTCAATGTGGAGATAAGGGCAGAAGGCAGAGGCTGTGTTTGGGACTCAGATTCTGAGGTAGAACAAGATTGTCCTGCCCTGGTAGTGGTAGTGGTTTCGGCGTTAGTGTAAGTCACTAAACCTTATATTTGTTTTGTGTGTTTTTATATATCTGTATTTTACATGAAACTTTTTCGTAAAGAAGTCTGTGTGTAATGCAATCTATAAAATGCTTGGATTAAGAACTTTATATTTGGTAACACACTTTGGAATAGTCTCTGGCCTCTCCTTTGCAAATAGTGCTAGACTCGATAATCAGCGCAGAGTAACTGCATAAAAGTCTTGGAAATGTTGCATGCTGACTTCCAAATGAACAATAAATGGAGCATTTTGAAAGAATATTTGTAATAAAGTTCTTTAGTATGTGAATTATTTTAATTTTTTGAGGGAAGGTACTAGGATTTACCAATTTTAGGTGGTGTAAATGACTAATAGCAGGTAATCAAAATGAATACTGTTCAGTCAACTATTTCATCCTTCAAAAAATTAACATAAACCTCAGATCTTCATGGGGTCAAACTTAAATCTTTTTCCATTTGCAGTTTGATAGAAGAGTAATTCTTTAGATCAATAATTTCACCCTTAGTTTTGATATCCTAAAGGGCATCATGAAATTCTCAGTTTAAAATAAAATTTCCTGCAGATCTATAACACCTGAAAGAAAAACACGGTTTTGTTTCAGAAACGAGCACATGACAGGATGGTGCTGGGGTGCAGAAGTGTAGAGAACCGTTGTCTCGCCTTGATTAGGTAATGGCTTGCCTGCTGTTTCAGTTGATGCTGCTTTGTATTGTTATAACACAGAGTTGAAGAAGAAATCACATCTGTGCCAAAATCTTATATCGCAGGAACTTTGTCATATTAGGAAGGTGATGCTTGTGATTCTGGTTTTGTTGTGTGAATATTTACAGGAAGTTGAGTAAGCCATTGTTCAGAACCCTTACAAGGCGTAGGTCACCGTCAGTTCACATTTAAACAGGTTTATAATACAAACACTAATCCTTTAGTGAGCAACCGCTGTTTTTCTTTAGAGGAAATCATCTGTTCCTGTTAAGGTCTCCTGATAGTGTGTTCTTGGTAGTGTGTGCGGCGGTGTGTATGTGCAGTGTGTCTGGCCATGGTAGGGTACGTATTTTCTGTTCCTCTCAGCTGCTGCAATGCCACAGTTAGGCTGAGTATTGCTCAGCTGCAGCTGCCGGGGGATAACGAACCATCCAGCTCCTGTCTAAACTCAGAGGCAGATTGAGCAAAAGGAGCTATAGTAACAGCAGAGGGTGAAAGAGAAGAGTTGGTGCTGCTGCCAGCGTCATTTTAACATGTTTGGATGCCAGGAAATTGTTGGCTGAAGCAGCACTACTGTTGTCTTAGAATTGGCAGGCTCGATGGCAGTATATCCTGGGCTGGACTGCATTTACTTTTAAGATCTTGAAGCCCACTCCAGGAAAGATGGAGAATCCCCTAACTGTAGAGTACAGCACGATGTGCTAATGAAGTACAGTTGGCTGAATTACAGCCTCTGTGCCTCAACTCCTCCCCTGCTTCCTAACCCTGGGTAGCAGTGACCTTCAATTTTCCTGTTCGAATGTCAAGTAAGCTAGGAAACCAAAGGTTCCTTGAAGCATACAGTATGCCATGTATATACTTGATTCTGCTTTAAGCTAGGATTCTTAGAATAACTGTTACTGTTTGGAGAGTGACAGGACCACTGAAATGCTGTTTCTGTGGACTCCCTTTCTCCCAGGAGATGGAAAGCCCTCCAGAGGAATTATTTGTAGAACTAGCTGTCCATGGTGTCTCCCCTGATGTTGACTGAATTTTATAAGTAAGAACCCTGTATTTTCTTTCCTTACTCCTGGTGTTTTAGAGGAACATCAAGTACAGAGTGCCAGGTATATACAGCAGCCTCAGGTTGGAAGATGCCACAGGCAAATTGTGTTTCTTCTGAAATGTTGCTCAGGTTGTAAATATGCCAAGTAAATAGCACAGGGTCTTATCTTCTGTTTTAGCATTGCTATCTACTGAAAATCTAGACAGTTCCTTTGGCTAATCCTGGCTTTGCTGGTTCAGAGCTTGGCTAATCTGAGATGCGGGTTAGGGAGCCCTATCCTTGTGAAGCCCAAAGGAAGGAAGAGGTACAGGGAGACTATCTGCTTGAACGTTATCAAGTGTGCATTATCATGGGCCACATACTTTGCAGGATCACAGCATGATGACCTCTTCCTTTGTGCTTCCACAAAACCGTTGTGACAAAGCTCTTTTCTCCTTATGTTGAAATTGGTTCTTTCCATGACTGGTTGTTACCCTTGGTAGTGTTCACTGTGGCCAGGGATTGTTCATATTATTCTTGAGAATAGCCCCTAGTGCAGTAAAGACTAAATAAAATGCTTGAGAATAGCACCTAGTGCAGTAAAGACTAAATAAATTTTGCATTGTGATAGAAATGTGATCCTGAGTGTGTTATGACTTTATAACTACGACTCTTTTTATATATAACAAATGTTTTAGTTACACCTTCTCCAGAATTTTTTCTAGATTTAAGTTAAATAAATTCTTTCGTTCTGGTTTTGTTCTAGATGATTTTAAAAAATATTTTTGAAAGTCTTGCAAATGTGAATTTAAAGGCTATTTTGATGTATATGCTTTAGAGAGAATAATAAAAAAAATAGTAAAATACCAACAACGTAGACAAAAACAACAAAGCAAAAACAATAAAAACGATACAGGGTTTCAGAACAAAATGATAGAAATTAACAGTGGTTGTTATATTACATATTGTTATCTTCAGCGAAATTGCTCAGATTACCAGATGTAAGAATGCAAGATTGATCGAACCATTAAAGAGAATAAAAAATAAAAACAAAAGATATTAGAAACAATAAGAGTTTCACTAGACAAGATGGTAGGAATTCACCAGTGGTTATATTGCATATTGTTCAAATTAGTTGTTCAGATTACCAGATATAAGCATGCAAAACTAGTCGAAAACACAAACAAACTAAAAAATTAAGCAGTAACTGTTCTTTCAATATACAATTAGACGTCAGCAGTACAGTTATCCCAGTTATTCTTCTACGTATAGATACATATTTTTTTCCTTTTTCACCTTTCCCTTATGCCGGTCGTCCCTTCCTTTGAGTATTTCTTTCCCAAACATACCTATTGTGTGTTTTGTGTTTTTTATTCTTCCAGGTTCTTACACTAGGGAGACACTACAACGTTTACACATGTGAATCTGATTTATTTCACTTACAGGTATGGTCTCTAGTTGCATCCACTTACCTGTAAAAGCCTCCAGTTTATCTTTTTTATAGCTGAGTAGTACTCCATTGTATAAAAATACCACATCTTTTTTATCCATTCCTCAGTGGATGGGCATTGGGGTTGTTTCCAAGATTTAGCTATTATAAGCTGTGCTGCTATAAACATGGGTGCACATATATCATTGTGCTATGATGTTTTTAATTCTTTTGGCAAAATACCAAAAGGGGAATAGCTGGGTTAAGTGGGACCTCTAATCCTAGTTTTGTGAGCAATCTCCACACTGATTTCCACAGTGGTTTCACCAATCTACACTTCCATCGGCAGTGGAGAAAAGTTCCTTTTTCCCCACAGCCTCTCCTGCATGTTATTGGTTGATTTCTTGATGATAGCCATTCTTTCTGAGGTGAGATGGAATCTCAGTGTTGTTTTAATTTGCATTCCTTGAATCAAATTACCAATGATACTGAACATTTTTTCCATATATTCATTCACCATTAGTATTTCTTCATCTGAGAAGTGTGTGTTCATCCTAGATGCCCATTTTTGGATTGGGTCTTTGAATTTTGGGGGTCTGATTTTTTAAAAATTCTTTATATGTTCTAGATAGAAGTTTTTTGTCTGAGGGGCAGTTGGCTAAAAAATTTTCCCCAATTCATGGGTTTTCTTTTTCTTTTTTTCTGAGACAGGTCTCACTATGCAGTTTAGGCTGGCCTTGAGCTCACTTTGTAGCCCAGGCTGGTCTTGAACTTGCAACAGCCTTCTGAGTGCTGGAATTACAGGGGTGTGTCACCACGCCTGGCCATGGGTTTTATTTTACTCTGTTGATGATTTCTTTTGATGTGCAAAAACTTTTTCAATAAGATGAGATCCCAGTTGTTGATTCTTTGAAATATTTCCCTTGCAGTTTGGGTTTTGTTCATGCACTCTACCTCCCCCTGTGTCATCAAGATTTCTACCTACTTTCTCTTCTAGTAGTAGTGTGTGTGTTTTAATATTTAGATCTTTGATCCAAGTTGACTTTAGTGCATGGTGATAGACATGCGTTTTGATATTTCTAACAGTACTTAGAAACTCTTTGTAGTTGAACTTAGTCTTTAGCAAAAGCTAATTTTGAAGAAATTGTTTTTACTACTTTAGTGAATATATAAAGTCCAACTTTTTAAAAAGCTGAGCCTTTTCTGAAATGGATTTGGTATTCTATCAAGTTAATAGTGCCAATCGATATTGTAACTTCTGTTTGTATTCACCTAGGGCCAAAAGAAAGGGAAGTTCTCATGCACTGCATGCGTATCAAAGAATGCTCTGCTGGTAGGATACAGTACTAAGGGTGGGTCATTGGGGTGGGGGTGGGGATAGGAAGTGCTGGGAGGGAAGGACTGAATGGTGAAACTTAAAGATTGTCTGGAAAAAAGAGATTGTCTGGTTCCCAGCCTCTGTTCCTAGCAATGTGTAGACTAGCTTTTCTTCAGCTGACTGTGGAGAATAGTTGCTTCTCTGAATTTTTTAAAAAATTATTTTGTTTTTTTAGACAGGGTCTTGCTGTGTAGTTCACACTGGTCTTAAACTTAATATGTGGTCCAGGCCTCAAACTTGTGGCGATCCTCCTCCTTAAATAAACCTCTCAAATGCTGGGATTACAGGCTTGTGCCACCACACCTTGCACTTCTCTGGTTTTTTTTTTTTTGGTAGCAGGAGTCGAACTTAGTACTTTACATTTGCCAGGCAGGTGCATGTGCTACTGAGCTATATCCCCAGTACATTTCTCTGATTTTTAGTACAACTTCGTTTCTAAGCATTAAGTACACATTTCCAAGCATTAAGTACAAGTAAGGTGGAGAAAGTTGGTGACTTTTTTGTGTATAATTGATACTTGTAATTATTTCTTGCTAAGTTTATTAATTTTTAACTTTTGTTCTAATGTGATTAGTCTTTTACATATAAAGATGATTTAGAAATAATAACAATCAGGCATGTGGAAGGGAGCAGAGGCGGAAACAAGGGAAGAAGACAATATGGGTTTTTACTCACTTTTAACAATGACTAGCTATGTATCCTTGGTCAATTCAGTAAACTTCCTGGGCCACTTGAAACTAGTGGTAGTTGGGCCATTTGGTTTCTAATAGCCTTTCAGACTTACACAATGTGTGCTTTTGCTACAATAAAATTCTTTTTGATATTGATAAAATTTTAAGAAAATGTTTTAGTGTAGAATTTGTACTAAAATTAGGCATCAGTTAAGTAGTAAAGAAAAGATGAACTTGGCGTTGAACTTTCTCAAGTAAATATAGTTTTGGCCTTTATGAAGTAAACATTTTTAACCTTAAGTTAACCCAAAAAAGAATGCTAATTTTAATATTATAAAAATGATTTTATCCTGACTGTTGCTCTTTAGGAATTCACATAGAATTGTTGTTGATTATGAGACTGTGCTTCTTAGTATAATAATCCATTACAACACTTTCAGTTTGGGGGTGGTACTGAGTATGTGATTCCTCTGAAACTTTAGTGTCTTTTTGTACCAGATAGATTTATTCTGTTTTAATTTAGTTCAGACCAACTTTGAACTCAGGGATCCTCTTGCTTCAGCCCTCCCAAGTGCTAGGATTACAGGGGTTCAGCACCACACCTGGCTCAGTTTAACATTCAGTAAATTGATTCAGTTCTGTAGACAGGAAGACTTGATTTCTAGATATTAGTTCTTGGTTTTTTTTTTTGGTTCTGGGAATCGAACTCAGGATGTTGGGCTTGCCAGGTGGATGCTTGTACCACTGAGCTATATCCCTGGCCCTAGACATTAGTTCTTTACAGATGTTTGTGACTCAGAAATACAAATTCCAAAACACTTTTATAGTAGTTTATATAAAGACACAGCTGAATGCAAGGTTGTTGTTTTTTAATTTACTATATTTTTTTGTATCAGGAATCCAACTCCAGACCTTGCATTTGCCAGGCAGGTGCTTGTGCCACTGAGCTATGTCTCCGGCCCATTAATTTATTATTTGTTACAATAATATTAGAAAAGTAATGCTTTAATTATCTCCTTGAAGCATATACTGTAGTTATGATATCAGTTATCAGATAATCATGACTATTATTTGGATGAAAACTGCCATGTTGTATCAGGAAAATAGTTATTATCATTAAAAGATTTTTTTCTAAATTGGCAAGTGCAGACTGCTGGCTCTGAATGTGCTCTTTATGCCATGCAATTCATAGAGCATAGCATACAGGCATTTGAAAGGGTTCACATTTGGAGATTTGCAAAATAGATTTTATAAAAAAAGTAAAATTATAATAGGTTATATTCTCAAAATTTATTAATCAGTTCTTTGAAAATGAAAAGTTATTTGCCCAGAAAAAGTGTTTTCTGGAACTGTAACCCTCTCTAGTTAGACTTCTAGGGAGCTCTTTAGAGTTAACTTATAAAAACAAACAGGTATAACAGTGTCTCAGTGATAAAATGTGTCCTAATTGTCAGGTTTTTTTCCAGGTCTGTTCTCTGTGAATAAATACTTGCTGTATAAACCGTGCAGATGCTGTAGTTATGAGGCCAGTGAGCCTGTAGCATTGATGGCGAACCTTTCACAGCAGAGTGCCCAAATTGCAACCCAAACTCATTGATGGCAAAGTGCCAGTCCTGCAATTAAACCTGAATACCGAGGTTTTAGTTTAGAAACAACAACTTACACATTAACATCTTTTGTCTTAAAAAAGGCCAGGCATGGTGGTTCGTGCCTGTAACCCAGCACTCAGGAGGTTGAGGCAGGAGAATTGCCGTGACTTCAAGGCTAGCCTGAGCTAGTGAGCTCAAGACCAGCCTCAACTGCATATTGAGACTCTGCCTCAAAAGTGATGATAAACCACTATTATAACATGTGTGAGGGCAGGCCGACCGCCTGACCAAGGTGAGTGGGCTTGCTTTCAGTGAAGGAATAGCTTTCTTGTGCTGCTTTTGGAGCTGTAGTTGGTTGCCTGGGAGTATAGCAGCAAAACAGTCTGTTTGTTCCCTTTATGAAAACATAATCCTGTGTTCGTGCAAGTGATGAATCGGTAAAGTCCAGAGGGGCCTAGGCCACAAGGTGGCTCTGAGGTGGCTGGCTGTGACCGGTCAGTGTTGTGGTCCTTACAGAGTACAGAGCACTGTCTGGGCACCCGGGACTTTGGCTCTGCGTACACCCATTACCTCGTCTTGCTCAGCCCGGTGCCAGCGCTGAAGGATAATGTGAAGGTGAGGTCCTTTCCTTCACTTGTAGCGCATACTCTGATCTCATTCAAAACAAACCAACAAATAAACAAAAAATCATGTGTGCTGTTGGTTCGCTACCACCAGCTGATAGTCTTGCTACTCGCTCCCCTTCTCTCCTTCTTGGCTCTTTACTATTTAAAAATCACTCTGAGGACTTCCATGTTACAACGCTAGAATTCTCCCAAGGAGGCCTTGCTGTGAAGGTAACATGACATACAGAAACTTCCTAGTTATCGCACCGGCCTGGGAGGCCCTGTGATACTTGCCTCTTAATCGAATGTGATAGGACAGTGAGCAGTATCCAAAGATTGGGAATGAAGCCACAGTAGTAAAAAGGCTCGGGGAAGTGAGGAGCGGCGTATGTGGAGCTTAACGCCTTCCTTTCATTGTCTTTTTTCTGTTTACCAACCACTCGTTCCTCTTAGGCACTGGGTAAGAACTAAGCCTGTTCTGTGACAGCTGTGGTATGAAATGGTACTTTCACGTGCATTAGAATTTAATTTGAATGCTTGAAATACATTTCTAAAGTATACAGAAAAAGTGTGAAGGAGGTAGGTATTTCTTACAGATGAAAGAACCAAGGATCAGAATATGTAATTTACTAAGATCACATAATTTGTGATCGTACAAAACTGGGATTTGGATCTAGACTATTCCTTAGGAATAAAAAATAATGACGGAAGGAGGATTTCTTACATTTTTATTTCTCCGTTAAATTGTACTTTTGAATTAGAAACAGAATTTTCTTATAGTTACCTACATTGCTTTTTTAATGGAAGTAGCTATGTGGTGCATGTTTCCTAATAGATAGAAGCCAGATGTTAAGATCAGATACTAATTTTAGTCACTAGCAGAAAAAGATGGTTGAAAAATAAGCTTGAGCAAATGCTACTCTTTCGTAACTTTGGGTTTATAATAAAAAGTAATAAACTACATCTAAAATATTCTTCATATTTTTATAACATAAAATGTTTAGACCAGATTAGCAGAGATTAACAATTGTTAGCATGTCTTCCCAGTCAAGGTTTTTCTGTCTACATTTAGTTCCAAAAAAAAAAAAAAAAAACATGCAAAAGATGGGTTTTTATACTACCTCTTTGTAGGTTTGGATTTGTAATCTGTATTGTCTATCTGTATACAGCCAGCCCCCTCATTTGTAAATATGTACACTACTTTATGTATGTGTATATAATTTGTACTGAAACCCGACCGTTCTGACTGGCAAGTTGGATCAGACAGTTTCTGTACAATCTTGCTGTTATTTCTACTAATTGCACCTTTATCCTTTTCTTTTTTTGGTACTGGGAATTGAACTCAGGGCCTCATGCTTGCTAGGCAGGTGCTTGTGCTATATCCCCAACCCTTGTGTATTTATTACTATATGAGTTAGTAGAAATAGAAAGTCCCATTACCTAGTGGTTTTCTGTGACATTTCAGACACATGCTTCAGAAAAATTGTTAGCAGGATAGTGATTTCCCTGGTGCAGACTCACCAGCCATTCAAGGCTGCATTTGGAGGAAATAATAGGATTCTTCCATGCTGGTTCATTCCTTTAATTTTTTTGTTGTTGTTTTGCATTTGTTTTCTTTCTTTTTGAAACGATGTCACTATGTAGTTCAGGCTGGCCTTGAACTTACTGTGGAGCCCAGGCTGGCCTTGAACTTTCAACAGTTTTCCTGCCTTAGCCTACTACAGGTGTGTACCACCACGCCCAGTTCCTTTTCTTCTTGGTGTCTCTCATACTAGTTTGTTCTAGAAATCTTACTGCTACGTGAATTTCCACTATTTGGGAGCTTCTCATCTAAAGCTGCAAATGAACATTTTGTTGCTACTTACTCATTTGCCACAGTATCGAGTTGTTGAATTGACAGTGATTTCCTTCACTACCTTTGAAGTCTTTTGTTCTTTGACTTCCATTTATTTCTTCACTTATGTCTCTTTAGAGTGTACCCTTTGTCCTTCCTAATAAGCCAGAGAATTATCTCCCAGTGGGGATACAGCATTGTCCCTCAGGGAACATGTATGTAGAGCTCCTTCACACATCACCCGGTGGTCCATCATCTCCCCCGCAGCTCATCATTGCCCGCGCTTAGTCAGTCTTTACACAAACTTTGGCAGATAGAATTTAAACAGTTATCGTGCCAGCTCTAAATGAGTGGCATTCCTGGCACTAGAATGTAAGCTACATGAGAGTAGAGATCTTGCTTTGGCTACTGAAATTATCCAAGCCTCTCAGACAGTGACTTTAGGAAATAGGAATGTAGCTGCACCTACTTGGCAATGTCTGTCTGCCACAGGCATATAAGCCGATAGCTCCTAACTAAACTCATGCAGTAGCAACTGATGTTTTTTAACTCAGGCCTTCTTGGAGTGGCGGGCTCAGTGCTGAATTCGTGGCAGTAATACCCAGGATAAAGTTGAGTCTGATGGAGAAGCTGAGCTTTGCTGTGTCAGTAATGTATTAAGTTTTAAAAAATAATACTTAAATGTCCTTCAGGATAGTTACCTATTTATTTTTTACAATGCTGTGTCTTGTTCTGTAAATGTATGTTTAGCACACATACTACTTAAAACTCTGGCACCCATCAATTCTTCTTACATTACATTCATGTAAACAAGTCATACAAGTAGATGTGGCTGTAAAGAGCCTGAAAAAGTAGATTTGGACAGGCATCTGGCCTGTGTTTACAACTTGACACCACAGGAGGGGAGAATGAATTTTTGGTGGACAAGTAGCCACAGGAGAGGACAGGCAATAATCTAGTAATTAAAGAAGTTAGACCTCTGTGTGGAAATATACTGATTGTATAAACATGGCTAGAGTGTTTATTTGAAAAGTATGGGCAAAGTTTTTTGTATTGTTTGTTCACTTGTTTTTGTGGTATAGGAATTAAACCCAGGGCCTTTACACTGAGCTACATTTCCAGCCCGTTTTATTTTTAAATTTGTGGCAGTCTCACTCAGTTGCTAAGTTACCGAGGCCAGACTAGAACTTGGGATTCTCTTGCCTCAGCTTCTCAGAGTGCTGGGATTTTAGGTGTGTGGCAGCATACCTGCCTGAAATTAATTCTGGCTTCAGTATTGGTTATAGAAACGAACTAGTTATGATCGAAGACTTCACTTATCTTGGTATCTTCTGGAAGTTTGTTTTTTAAAGCAGAGCATGTGTCAGTCTAATTTTGTATGTTAGGTGGTAAAGGAGTCTGTAAAGACATTTGATGTTTTAAACTTAATTAGGACCAGTGGAAAAAGAAGCTAATGATATAGTACGAATTTTAAAAAGAAGTTTTAAGAGGTGGGGACCATAAGGGACAATAATGCTGGATTTTAAAATGTATGCTCTAGACCAGTGATGGTGAACCTTTTAAAGACTGAGTACCAGACTACCACCCACAGTCCACTTATTTATTGCAAAGGGCTGACACTGCAATCAGACATGAATACTGAGGGTTTTTGTTTTTGTTTTGAGACTGGGTCTCACTTTGTACTGTGGGCTGGCCTTGGACCCACGTGTAGCCCAGGCTGGCCTCAGACTTGTGGCAGTCCTCCTGCCTCAGCCTTTGGAAGGCTAGGATTATAGGTCACCATGCCTGGTGAATAGTGAAGTTTTAGTTTAGGGGAAAAAACAACTCTACATGAATATCTTTTGTCTTAAAAGAAAAACACAGGTAACACAAGTGCCATCAGTTTACCCCTGCTCTAGACTTTAGGAATCATTAGAAAAGCAGTGAGAGTAGGCAGTGAGGAAAAGCTTCCTAACCTTCCTCTGTTTAAGATTCTCATGGGCAGTGGCACTGCAAGAATGAAATGTCTAAAGATGCCCCGGTCTTTTTATAAGAAAAGCTTAGGAAGAATGCTGGGGGGAGATGGAGTTAGAGGAGAACTGGGATTGGACCTGGGTTTACATAGCACTTCTAGTGACTGAGGTGAGCTGCCAGTTAGCTATGTCAAAGAAGCAGTGGGGGATAGTGGTAGATAGAAGTTGCATGGAGCTACTCACCCCTGTGTCACCTCATCACCTTCCTTATCCCATCCTTTAGGCCTCTCCACCTGGTGCTTAATTGTTTTTTCTTGTTTTAAATGAATAGAATATAAATCAGAAGGAGGAACTCTAATAAGTAGATGAAGTAGAAGGAAGATGAGGACAAATTACTCTAGAGTGACAGGAGAAACCAGTACAGTATATATAGGCGATTTACTAGTGTAAGAGGAAAGTCATAGGTCTGTAATTTGAAGATGCAGTAGTAGACAACAGAGAACACCTAACACTGTGTCTCCTCCTTTATTGTGTAGCTTCTGTAACAAGAGGTTACTCTTTGAATGAGAAGCTGGAAAAAAGGATGAGACAACAGATAGGAGATAGCAACAAAAATCTGGCTTTAAATGATTTAATTGATTTCAATTTCTAGGTCCAGAGGAGTTTTCTCAAGATTCTGAAAGACATTTTTGGTATTTCCAGGGCCCCTCTAATTGTAGAGAAATAGTGCAGACAGGTTGACATCTCAGAAGGAGGAGAAATGATTAAATAGGTCTTTAAAGGACAAATTTTAATAGATACACTGAAAGTTGGATTTGATACCTGACAGAATTCTAGAGCTATTTATTACACAGATATGTGTCATCATTTATAAACATCTGCAAGGTTTATCATTTTTATAGCTAGTTTGGAGTCAGCAAAGGCTGAGTAACCAGCTACTGGTGGTAAGGTTTTGTGATTTTTCTTCTTTTTTTTTTT
>PVLD010008708.1:0-82047 GCA_004027595.1 Dinomys branickii
CAGTCATCTTCCCTGTGATAATAACTGTATTCCTGGGTTTATCTACACCCCTGGACTCTCGCCTTGGGAAGAGATATAGCTGCCTCAGACTATACTATAACATACATGGGTGTATACAAACTGCCATGGTTGGAGGTGGAAAAGCACCTATGCTCACAGCGGACTGCCTGGCTCCACCCCGTCACCGAACTATTTATGTGAGCACCAAGAGCACCTTACAGCTTGCACATATGAACCTTGTCTTCCTTACAGCTTGCACATATGAACCTTGCATGAACCCATAGCAACAAATTAGGTGAAAAGCAGCAGACCAGGAGTCTGAAAAACAACAACATACTCTATACAACAGACCCGAGAAAATCCTCCAACTCTATTCTAGAACTAAGCTTTAAACTCAGTTCATACCCTGAACTAACAGTGAGAACGGGCCAGGGAGATTTCAAGCCCTTATACCAAGCATCGTAAGTTCGTCCAATGCCCAGCTGCAAGGGGTGGGGAATGGTAGTACTGGAGATCAGGAGGAGGGAGGAGGAGAAGAAAGGGCCTCTGGCATCGTGGCTGCTCCGCTGTGGGCCCCGCGGCTGCTCCACTGTGGGCCCCACTGAGGGCGCCCCATGGACTGGACCCAGCCCGACCCATAGCACAGCGATGGGGCAGGAGTCCTGATTTGTTTGAGAGACAAACAGTATTAAAAAAATTTGGGTAGTAAGGACATGTAAGTTGGAGGGACAATCCAAGTTGTCATAAATATGAAGTTTATCAGCCACTAAGACTTTGCTACAAAAATAAAAGAAACATATCAAAACTATGTGAGGTTACACCTCATGTCCATCAGAACAGCCACTACCAAAGGAACAGCAAATACATATTGGCAAGGATGCAGAGAAATTGGAGCTGCTGGGTTATTCTTGGTAGGCATATAAAATGGTACAGCCATTACGGAAAACAATGTGGAGACACCTAACAAGATGACAACTGTAATTGCTGTGTGACCCAGCACTCCCCCCCTCTGGGTATATATCCCAGCAGCTAAAAGCCAGATCGCGACTAGTGCGTGCGCACTTGAGTTCACTGCGTCATTCAGAACAGCTCGAAGTGGAAGCGATCTAAATGTGTACTGATAGAGGAATGGATTTTTACAAGTGTGATATATAAATTTATGAATATTATGCAACCTTATGAAATAAGGAAATTCTATCCCCAGTACCGCAAAAAAAAAAAAAAAAAAGAAAAAAGGAAATTCTGCCACATGCTACAACATGGATGAACCTCAGAGACATTACCCTAAGTGAAATAAGCAATCACGAAAGGACAAATACTCTGATTCCACACAGAGTATTTGACTTCTAAGCAGTCAGAAGTCAAAGCGACATTCTACAAAATCATCTTATCCTCCACACATGAGGAAGAATAAAGTGCCACTGATTTCTTTTTTTCCTCACAAGAGATTAGATCTCAGGCCCAGCGTGGTGGCGCATGCCTATAATCCCAGCACTCGGGAGGCTGAGGCAGGAGGATCATTGTGAATTTGAGACCAGCCTGGGCTACAAAATGAGCTCAAGGCCAGCCTGAACTGTATAGTGAGACCATCTTAAAAAGACAAACAAAACAAAACAAAAAAAAGCTAAAACAAGAAAATAGATCTCAACATAAACATTACTAATAGACACCACTGTTACTATTTTATTAAAAGCAAGAATTACAGATTTTTGGAAGTTAACAGTTATTTTCCAGGCTTGATAATCTCCAGTCTGATGATTTAAGATTCTTCTGTTATGAGTAACATTTGCAAGACAGGTTTTTTTTTTTTTTTTGCGGTACTGGGGATCGAACTCAGGACCCTGCGCTTGCTAGGCAAGCGCTTATTCCACTGAGCTATATCCCCAGCCCTTGCAAGACAGTTTTATGACACAATTCCATCTTGCTTTCTGTTGCAGCTTTAGGGCAAATGGGGACACTTCTATTTACCTAACCAGAATTTCTTTTAGTAGCAGCTAGACCTAGACTTGGTTAGAAATGCCTATTTTTTTCACAGCAAAATATTCTGTTAGTTACCACTGACTAAAAAGTGAGCAGTTGTTAATACAAATGGAATAATAGGGCTGGGGATACAGCCTCGTGGAACAAGCGCCTGCCTGGCCAGCACAAGGTCCTGAGTTCCATCCCCAGTACTGGAAAAAAAAACAAACAAAACCAAGTGGAATGATACAGTAGCACAATAACATATGAAATGTTGAGTACTCAGTGTTTGACAGCTTTTAATTGTCATGTTGCAATAAAAAAACTACTATCACTATTTTATAAAAGAAAAGAAATAACACAAAAAAGTATGATGTCTGTAACCTTAAAATAAGGACAGTTGTTTCAAAGAAAAGGGACCTGTTAGCCCTACTGGCTGCTGTCTTTATTTTGCTTATTTGGGATAGTTAAGTAAAAATTTTGTCATTGGCATAAATCTGTTGACTACAATTTGGAAACCACTGATTTTCCATTTCAAATCAGAGATTTT
This sequence comes from Dinomys branickii, assembly GCA_004027595.1. NCBI lineage: Eukaryota > Metazoa > Chordata > Mammalia > Rodentia > Dinomyidae > Dinomys > Dinomys branickii. The sequence continues at coordinate 2,510 of PVLD010008708.1, forward strand.
TAAAAAATAAAAAAAAATTTAAACCAGAGATTTAAACAACCTTAAGTTTCAAATTTAAAGACTCATAACCACTAATGCAAGCTGGTTTCGAAGTGTTGGTTCTCCAGACGCTGCCTCCTACGCCTTCCCTCCCTCCATCCCTACCTCCTGCTGTTGCCTGGGCTCGTAGCGGCTGACCTGACCGCCCGCCACATCTGGCACAGCAGCCTCTCAGCTCCGTCACCCTTTCGCCGCGACCGCAGTGATCTAATGTGAAGACCTAGGCCACTCCTCTTATGGATTAGGTCTGAAATGCGCGCCCAAAGCCTCCACTGATGCGTTCGTAGCTGACTTGCTGTTAGGAAGTGGGGCCGTTAGAGCTGGGTCGCCGGGGGGCGATCGGGAAGAGCTGCTCTCCCTCTCCAGCGCCTCCCTTCTCTGCCTCCCGAACACCTTTTCCTCTGCTCTGCCCCTTGCCGGCCCTTTTCCAGCTCGGGCCCTGCCCCCACAGCCGTAACCGTGAGCCGAAATGTACTACCCCTCCCCTAAGTGTCAGATGTTGGGCATTGTACCCAGTGGCAGAAAAGTGGCAAAGACACTCCCCTTCTTTGAAACTTTACTTTCTACTGCTATAAAGTAGCCAAATTAATACACCAAGCATCCCCAGACTGCGAACTACTTCCTATGAACCCTACATTGTTTCATGGCTTGAGAAAGAATTTCTCTTTATGGAAAAGAAGTCTCGACAAAAGCAATCTAAAGATAGTGCCGTGGTAACGTGGTAACGTGATGTTTCCAAGGACCTAGACGGCTTCCTCTTTCTGCTGCACCGTCGTAGCCCACAGTGTTTTCCTTGAGGTTTTCTTTATAGTCCTCCGTGGGTGACCGAGCTCCAAACGTGATGCCCTCTTGCCAGGTACCAGAGAGGAGAGGAAGAACTGCGAGAGATACCCCTGGTGGCCAGGCCGCTTTCCCTTAAACAGCCTTTCTAGGGCCTCCCGTGAGAATTACACTCATATTTCACTGACTGCCGCTGGTGGGGAAGGAAGTCTCTGAGGGAGCAATACCTGCCTGGACTAAATCAGAACGATTTTACTGGGAAAAGAGAGGAGGATGTATGTTGAGGGGTGTCTTGAATTCTCTTCTACATATGTGGACAGTTTTTATGACATTACTGTATATTTTTTGTCATATTTTTATGATTAACATTTTATTGTGGACATCTTCCATTTTCTTCAACATTAATGACCTCCTAGCTTATGAATATGCCAGTATTTAAACAACCCACCCTCGAATTCTATGTTTTGAAACAACTGGGCTAATTTTGATTATTTTTGGTAGTTGTAAACAAATACATAATTTTGTGAGGTTTTGTTTTTTGTTTTGTTTTGTTTTGTTTTCTTAGTCACGAGGGCTGAACCCAGGCCCTTGAGCATGCTAAGCTCTACCACTGAGCAACAACGGCGTTCCCCATGATGGTGTTCCTATAGGGACATCTTGTCAGTCATATCCTGGAAGGGTATTCTCACAGATAAAACCACTGAATCAAAGGTGTGTTTAAGTCTTCTAAAACACAATTTTAAAATGTCTTCCAAAAGACTCCCACCGGCCTTACTGAAAAATGTCATGGGTTTATTCTTTTTTTTTTCCCTAAAAGTACTTAAGGTACAAAAAGTAAAAATACAAAGCATAAATTAGTTGTACTAAATATTTGGTTAAACTAAGAGCCAGTTTTAAAGTATTGCTCACATGTGACTGACTTTCCCCAAAGTAAAACTGCTCAAATGCAGAATGAGTCATGTATTCACTGAGTATCTGAGTGTAAAGAGAAATTTTAATAATAAGATCTCTCCTTTTAAAGAACATTCATTTTGAGCAGTGATGAGGTTATCTTTTGTTTTGCTTTGTTTTTTGAGACAGGGTCTCACTATGTAGTACAGGCTGGCCTTGAACTCAGCGGTCATCCTGCCTCCCGAGTGCTGAATGATGAGGTTTTTGAAATAGGCACATAACCTCTGAAGGTATCTTAACAATGTGATTATGAATGTAAATATTCTTCATTTTTAAAGAGCTGGCAGCTGTAGCTGTGGCCATTTGCATCTGAGAAGCTGGCAAGCCATTCTAGACAATGCACTGCTCTCCTTAGCTAAATAGATCGATGGGCGGTGTTCAGTCTTCTGTTCTGAGACATACGAAGCTGTTAGGGTCCAGACCAGCCCAGGAAGGTGCGACTAGGCCTGGGGGTTTTTGAGCCAAAAGTCATGTGACCACTGCTATGCGAACTGTATATATTGTACATAATTAACATAAGCTTGTTTTTCTCTCAGATTTGGTATAAGGGGGAAAAGGTTACAGTTTTCATCATCTTACGCTCATAAAGCATCTTCTGTTGCCAAATCCCCTGGCTTGTGTGCTGCGGAAGCAGAAAAGGAAGATTGTATAATCTTCTCAGAAGGAATAATCGAGGAATACTTAGCTTTTGACCACACGGATATGTAAGTATTGTTCTTTACGCTTTCTGCCCCTATTTTGTGTATCACCGACTGTGTTCCAAACCCGCTGCCACTGTGCCTACCCCAGGCCCGCAGGGCGGCCGAGGCTGGAGCCCGCGCCCTTCGCCCTTCGCGTTGCCGGCCTGCGCTCGGCTTCTTTCCCACGCTCTTTTCGCACATCGCGGGCCTCCTGCTGACCTCAGCGATTTTTAAATGAGTTAGTTTTTTCTCCACATGATTTGATTTTACCCTTTTGCAAATTACTACCAGTGGAAAAGCTGAAACTTTTCAAAGAGCAGTTGAAGAGGTGTGAATTTTTTAATATAAATTGTTTGAAACAAATATATTTAACCTATATAAAACCTTATGTTTAGCATAGACTTTATAATTAATCATGCTTACCTACATCTATTACTGTATTCTGACGGCTGTGTTATCACATAGATATTACTTACCTTCTTTACGGGATAGACGGGAATCAGAATGGTTAAATGGTTTATCTGAGGTAAAATGAAAACCAAAACCCTGTTCCTCTGATTGTAAAAGCATGTCGTCTTCACTGTTTTTCTGAAACACAAACTTCTTGAACTGTTCCTCTCGGTCTTTAAAAGCCTAAAGCTGAGTGTTGCAGCAGCACGTCCGAGGGGGCGCGCACTGCATTTCAGGCCGGGAGGCTGGGTGGTCAGTACTGTCACAGGGCTGTGGGCTTCTCCTCCCCGCCCTGTCTCCCTCTGAGCTGCGATCACGCACGTTTACTCATGTGGCCCGCTACCAGGAGGCCGGTGCCGCAGCACCACTGCGCGCGCTCGCTGTTACCGGAGACTCGGGTAAATGCCTTTGGCTTTCCAGAGAGCGTTCCCTCCTCTCACTCCTCCCGGCTTATGCCAGCTTACTTCTGCCTTCTTTTTCCTCAGAAGTCTCCTCTTTTGCCTTAATATTATAAGACAAACGTTGATTTAACTAATTTAAGATGTGACACAAATGGTTGACAGGTGTCCCAAGAGTATCCCTTTTCCTCTTCCGGGTAAAACCCAAATGAATTTTCAGATAACAGGGATTTTTAGAAAGGCAGCCTTCTAGTAAGATACTCCCGAGGTACCTTGAAGACACCCTGTAGAACAGTACCCGTAGCTGCACTTTTACAGTGTTCCTAACTGACAAGAATGAAGGGCAAGTCATAAAACACCTGTTGGAAATTAGTATACACAGTCATTTCAGCAAATTATTTTGGTGCAAATGGAAAAAAACCTAGAAAAATAAGGTTCATAATTCTTGCCAAAAAAAATTTCACATATGCAAAAAATTTGCATGTGACAAATCATGTAAGTTTAGAAAAAATAAAATGTACTTTAATAACAGGTGTGTACAAGGTCACAGGGGAACCGGAGGAGGAGAGGGAGGGGCAGGGAAAGGGAAGGGGTTAGAAAAAAGCTGTGATATGCACATGTGCCCACTCCCCAAGATGACTGTAAACTGCAGGAATTGCAAACATGTACTAATGATAAAATAAAATTTTAAAATATGTATGTTAAATTAAAAGTGATTTGAGAATGGGGAAGGCCTTTAAAACCATAACACAAAACCTATACGTCACGTAAGAAATTCTTAAATATACATATAAATTTTGTTTTTCATTTAAAAAAAACCAAAGTAACAAATACATAAATAAAACAGCATAAAGGACAATAAAAATGATACAGAATTTCAAAACATGGTGATAGAATATTAACAGTGGTTGTTATATTACCTAATGTCATCTTCCAAATGGTTGCAGATAACCGGATATAAGCACACAAGACTGATCATTTACACATGAACAGTTCCTTTCAATAAAGCAGCAGATACTAGCAGTGCACTTACCCTGGCTGTCCTGTGTATACACGTACAGGTTTTTTCCTCTTCTTTTTTCCTCTCCCCTCCTTCATCCCAGTTGCCCCTTCGTGTTTGAGCTGTTTCTTTTCCCTTTCACAGTATTTATTGTAACTTTCAGATTTTATTTACTCTTTCAGGTTCTTATAATAGGGAGGAAATATGATGTTTACACATATGAATCTGATTTATTTCACTAGAGGTGTATTGCGGATGTCTGTGGTTTTTGAAAGGGACAGTCCATGCTTAAAATTTTCTTTTTTCTTGACCAATTTTTCCCACTTGAATTTGGTCATCAGAATGACTGGTCTGAAAAACAACAGTATGAAGTATAAGAACCGCTGCTGAACTCCTACCATCTTGTATGGTGAAGCTCTGCGTCATTTTCAATGTTGTCTTTTTTTTTATTACTTGTTACTGTCTTCGTTTGATCAGTCTTACATTCTTACGTCTGGTGGACTGAGCAACTTCGTTGAAGATAACAATATGTAACGTAGCCACCGTTGTTAATTTTTGTTTTGAGGTCATGTATTGTTTTTATTGTTTTTGTGTTGTTTTGATTTTGTCTTCATTGTTTTTTCGTTTTTTTAATTTTTAAAATAAAAATAAATAAATTCTTAAATGACTGCATACTATGACATTTCTACATAGTAAAAAACTCATAAGGTCAAAAAACAAATGACAGGATGGCAAAAATACCTACACAAAGTTTATTTCCTTAATATATACATCATAAAGACAAAACCAAGGACTAGTCAGTCAGTGTGAACAGTATGTTCATATAAAAAGAAAATATACTTAAACATATGAAATGAATTTCAACCTCATTCACGTTAGAGATGCAAATTAAAACTATGACAAGGTACTGTTACTCTTTGTCAGATTAGCAGAGAACAAAAGATAAAGAAGCTCGATAACCCTTAAGTGTGTAAACAGGCACACCTTTCACCGTTGGACCACAGACGCTTTTTAGAGGAAGCTGGGCGATATCTTTCAAACTGAAAAGCATATGCCTCTTAGTAATTCCATTCATAGAAATTTATCGTACATATACAAGCACCCATGAAACCAAGAAGCTGTACATAGTTCCAGTAACTGCAGTTGCCTGTGGGTCAGGGAGGGCCCCCTGGTTATGCTACAGCGTACCCCACAGAATACTGCAGCTGCTTTTCAGAGGCAGATGAGTATCGACAGGGGTCAAAGAGCAAGATAAGTTATTAAATAAAAGAACAAGGTTCATTATAGTGTATGATGCAGCTGTTTCTCAGGAACAGTGTGTAGTATTTACTTGTGGAGACAAAGCACAGGGAAAAGATGTAGGAGAATTCTTTTTCACTCTGTGTCCTTTTGATTTGAATTTTTTTTCATAAACATGAATGTATTATCTCTTCTAGAAAGAAATATAATTTTAAATACAAATAATTCTACAGCTTACTCTTCCACTTAATGCCAGACCAGCTCTTCCCTGGGAAGGCAGAGAAGAGAGTCTGTAGCTGCCCAGAATAAAACTTCCCATGTCCTTCTTTATGCCACTGTTCCCCATTTAACTCCTGAGACCTCTGCTGCCTCAGGGTAACTTTCATTGAAGAAGCCTGGAGATAGTTCTTCCTACCCCAAGCCAGTTCCAGAATTTGCTTTGTCTCAGTTCATGATCCATCTGTGATAGGTGAGTCTGTCCACCAGCTAGATTCTCCTTCCTCCAAACCCCAGGACTGGTGGTGTTGCCTATCAGGGTAGCAGACAGACTTGGGTAGTCAGGGGCTTCTGGGTAACAAGCTCAGTGTCTTAGAAGCTCCCCAGAGGAACTTCGGTGCCGTTAGCTCCTGTTTTGCAGAGTGGCGGGGTGAGATGGGGATAAAAAAGGAAGTGCAGCCTCCTCCATTGAGAACCCCTTTCTTCACAAGGCAGCTTCATACACAGGACGTGCGGGAGGGGAGGGCACCGATCACATTCCTAAGAAGCACGAAGGCGGTGGTGGGCACTCAAGAATAACCGTGAGGTCTTTCTCTCTTGCTTCTATTTCAGGGAAGGGGGATTTCATGAAAAGAAGTCAGAAGCAGCTGCAGAGAAACAGAAGTTAGGGTACCCTCCCATTGCTCCGTTTTACTGCATGAAAGAGGATGTCCTTGCCTGTGTTTTTGACAACGTGTGGACCAAGGTTGTAGGCTGTTTGGAGCCGCTGACACGCAGTCACTGGGAGGGATTTGCTTCTGGTAAGGGTCTTTGTGAAAATACCGTCAAAAATATTTCTTTACGTTCTCCACACCCTGGCCGGTCTATCAGATTATATGCTTTGTTGGTGCAAGCGGTGGGTATGAGAGAAAGGAAAGCCACAGTGCTTCTCCTCTCATACAACACAGCCCTGGTGCCGGGTGGGTAGGGGCTCCCCGAACACCAGATTCCTCCAGCAGACACCAATGGGTGGCCTGTGATTAAGCTCACTTCTGACTCTCTCTACTGAGAGACAGCATCAGAGGCCCCACAGGTAAGGGCTCAATCCCATGAGACAGCTCCATCTCATGTGACGGTTGCAAGCCACAGTCAGTGACCTTTGCCTCTGACCAGCAGTAACTCAGGATTCCTGTGACTCCTTCCTCAGGCTTGATTAATTTACTAGGATGGTTTGCAGAACTCAGGGAAACACTTATGTTAACTGGTTTATTAGGAAGAATATTATAGTACTCAGGAGACTGAGGTAGGGGGATCCCAAGTTCAAGACCAGCATAGGCAACTTAGTGAGACTGTCTCCAAATAAAATAAAAAAGGGTAGAGATACAGCTCAGTGGCAGTGTCCTTGCTGACATGTGCAAGGCCCTTGATTCAGTCTCCAGTACTGCCCAAAGAGAGACGAAATATGAGAAAAGACGCAAGTGAACAGCCAGATGAAGAGATACACAGAGCAGAGCATGGGAGACGGGGTGTGGAGCCCTCTCTGGAGTTTCCAGTTACCTCTTACGCTCCGCAGCTGGAAACTCTCCTGGTCCTTCTGGCTTTCGTGGAACCTTTATTATGTAAGCATGTCTGATTAAGTCATTGGCAACTGGTGATCACCTCACCGTACAGCCTCTCCCCTCTCCACAGACGTCGGGGGCTCTCGTAGGGCTGGAAGTTGACAGGGTGATTTCCGTGGGCAGGCCCATACCCTAGGGGCTACCAGGTATTCCCCAACCACCAGTTACGGGCATACAAAAAGATACATAACACTTTAGAGATTTCAAGGGTTTTCCAAGTTAGTTATAAGCCAGAAACCAGGAGCAGAGACCAAATATATATTTATTATTATGTCCCAACACCCTGCTCGGCCTGATTCATGTGTGTATTTCCCAGAGAAACCAACAAGTATTTAGTAAAATTTGAGACTGGGCAGATGAAGAACAAGGCCCACTCTGTTATAATCAGACAGAGCTTGTACCTTCTTCCTGAGTACAGTGATCTGTCAGGAAAAATGTGCAAGTTGCATGTACATTTTCAGATTGCTGTGCTGGAGAGAAACTGACATACAATAAACTGCACGTGTTTAAAGTGTACAGTTCGGTAAGCTGCCCTGCAGATCCACCCGCGAGACCATCATCACTGTCAGTGAACACAACCATTGTCCCCAAGGTTTATGCCTCTTGTAATTCCTTTCTCCTGCCCTCATCGTTATACTGACTGAGAAGAATCCAGGCAAAAAGAGTGATCTGCTCTTTGTCTCTTCAGATTAGCTTGAGGTCTTCAGAGGTTTGTGTGAGTGCAGTTATATGGCATGTACTCCTTTTGTCCCTATTTCATTTAGCATAATGATACCAAGATTCATCTGTTTCATTGTGTATTAATAATTTATTCTGCCAGGCGTGGTGGCGCACACCTGTAATCCCAGCACTCGGGAGGCTGAGGCAGGAGGATCGTTGGGAGTTCAAGAGCAGCCTGGGCTACAAAGTGAGCTCAAGGCCAACCTGAACTGCATAGTGGAACCCTGTCTCAAAAAGACAAAAAGAAAAAAAGTTACCCCTAAAGATTGCAGTCATTGGGCTGGGGATATAGCTCAGTGGAATAAGCGCTTGCCTAGCAAGCGCAGGGTCCTGAGTTCGATCCCCAGTACCGCAAAAAAAAAAAAAAAACATTAAGATTGCAGTCATTGTAGAAACAACGTGACAGTTCTTCAAAATGTTAAACATAAAATTACCCTATGACCCAGAAAATTCTACTCCTAGGCATATAGCCAAGAGAATTAAAAACATGTCCATACTAAAACTTGTACATGAAGCTGGCATGGAGGTGCATGCCTATAATCCCAGCAATTAGGAGGCTGAGTCAGGAGAGTCACCATGAATTTGAAGCTACCCTAAACTACACAGTGACACCTGTCTCAAGAAAACCAAAACCAAAACTCATTTTGACCACCTTGTACATGAATGTTCATAGCCATATTTTTTGTGTAATAGCTAAAAAGTAAAAACAACTCAAATATCCATCAACTAATGAATAGATAAATAAAATTTAGTATATCCATATGTTATGGGCTGAATGGTGTCCCCCCCTAAAATTCCTATGTAAAAGCCCTAAACATCAGTGAGACTGTTGACAAGGACTTTAAGCAAGCCAATAGGAGCAGCGTGGTGGGGGGCTCTAGTCTGGTAGGGCTGGTGTCCTTTATAGAAGGGGAAGATACACCAGAGATCCATCTCGTTCCACACATACCTAGGAGGAGATCATGTGAGAACACAGCAAGGAAGGGAACACCTACACGCCAGGAAGAGAGGCCTTACCAGAGACCAACCCTGATGTATCTTGGTCTTGGATTCCAGAACTGTGAAAACCCATCTCTTGTATAATACCAGTCTGCTATTTTGTTATGGCAGCCCTAGAAGACTTAGTACATATACCATGCAGTGGAATATTATTTGGTCATAAACAAGGAATTATGTCTAGTGTTCCACTTTTGGAACGACACATAACAATAGAACAAATAAAATTTTTCTCTTCAAATTCTTGTTCCTTGAATTTTTCTAGGTAACATGAATTTCAGGCAAAAATTCAAAAAACTGCAACCTTCAGCATAAATGGCTTAAAGTACTGATACATGTTACACCATGGATGAACCTCCAAAATGCAAAATGAAAGGAGCCAGACATGAAAGGCAAAATATTACATGATTGCATTCGTAGGAAGCATGCAGGGTAGGCCAGAGAGACATAGTAGTTGAGCGGTCAGCAGCAGATGGGAGAGCAAGGGCCTGGGGCGATGAGAGCTTTCTGCAGTTACACAGTGGTGATGACTGCATAACGCTGCGGATATAGCAGACTGCTGAACTGTACATCTTAAAATAGTTAAAATGATGAGTTTAATATTAAATGAATCTTAGCACACACACACACTTTAGAAAAAGTCTTCTATCCTGAAGGATCGCTTCTCGGCCTTTTGGCTAAGATCAAGTGTAGTATCCTGAAGGATGTCCTTTAACATTCCTTGTCTGGGTCTGCTGTTTGTTTTGTATGTACAAAATTTTCTTTTGCTTACATTTTTCACAAAATGGTTTTATGAATTGTGTCAACTGTCTCATAGTATTTAAAGACATTGTCCATGTCTTTTTGCATTCTTTCTGACAAGAAATCTGAGGTCACCCTTATCTTTGTGTATTCATCTCTTTTTTTCTTGCTGCTTTTTAAGACTTTATCACTGGTTTTGAGCAACTTCATGACAGTATGCCTGGATGTAGTTCTTCCCATGTTTCTTCTGCTTAGAGTCTGTTGAACTTCCTGGATCTGAAAGTTTATTTTTACTGTCTGGAAAGTCTTAGCCATTATTCATTCAGATACTTTTTCTGTCTCCTATCATTTTTCAAGAATCCAGTTTTCCATAAACTAGTGCATTTGTTCACTAATCCTTCCGATAAGTGATGTTTTGCATGTGTTTTGGCATCCTTTTTTCTCCATTTAATTTTGGATAATTTCTATTTTTCTTTTTTTTTTTTTTTGGTACCAGAAATCAAACTCGGGACCTTGCACTTGCCAGGCAGGCACCTTGCCACTGAGCTACATCCCCAGCCTGGATAATTTCTATTTTTGTGCCTTCCTATTCACTAATCCTTTCTTCCACAGTGTTAAATCTATTAAGTTCATTGCTTTATAACCCAGGCTGGCCTTAAACTCACAGCAGTCCTCCTACCTCAGCCTCCCGAGTGCTGGGATCACAGGTGTGGGCCACTGTCCCCAGCTCTAGCGCTAACTTTAGGTCCTTGACAAGTGGCTTCACCTCTTTATGCTGCAGTTTCCTTATCCATGAAAAGAGTATACTACTATTATCTACATCAGAAGGTTGCTTAATAAATAAATTACATGAAGACATATAAACAGTTCCTGGAATAAGAAGCACTCCATAAATGTTAGCGATTATCACTGCTTTCTTTTTTTTGTACCAGGGGTTGAATCCAGGGCCTTCTTGATGAGCATCAGTGCTTGTTTAATTATATCTGGAAATACGTATTTTTGGCCTTGGTGTGGACCAGTTGGTCAGTTGTCTTTTGTGTGAACTGACATCTGGGCACTTGTACAAATCTGTCCTTACTCTCCTATCAATCTACATGCTAGCATCGCAATAGAACCATGGGACAACTTACCATATTGTAAGATTTGTCAGCTATAACTCAAAATTGTACAAAATTACATAAATATCAGTTATTAAAAGTGTATATAATATCAACTTATTAAAATATTTAACTTATTAAAATATTAACTTATTAAAATAAGTGTATATAGTAACTTATTATAATAACAAGTTATTTATAAAAATAACTTAAGGGTCTGTGTGTGTGGTGCTGGGAATCAAACACAGCCTTTCGTGTGCCAGGAAAGGGCTTCATACCCTCACCTCTGTAACTGGTTACTTTTAGTAATCATTTTAACTTTTAATCAAGACAGTTTTTAAAATATGAATTATGGAAGAATAATATTTATTTAAAAATTACTATTTTTCTAACCCTACTGTGCTAATGGGGAAACAAGCTTCACTGGTAATAGTTTTCAAAAGAAGCTATACCTTCTCTGAATAAAACAGTAAATCAGAAGATAACAATGGAAACGACTTAGAAACAATAAAGACCATGAGCATTCATACTGACTTTTACTCAGAAACATGATTTTTCCTTTTGAATTCATTTTTGTGGCCAACTGATGATAAGTATTAAAATCCCAGTGTGTTTTAAAATACTAAAGTGTAATGTTTGACAGTTATGACCACCGATGCTATAAACATCTTGTAGTATTTCTCCTGGTTCATATATGTAAAAACGTCTCTCGGGTGTGTGCCGTGGAGTGAAACTGGCAGGGCCCGGGAATGTACATCTGCAGTTAGTGGATAACACCAAACGGCCAGGGATGTAGCTCAGCGGCACAAGCGCCTGCCTGGCCAGTGCAAGGTCCTGAGTTTGATTTGCGGTACCAGAAAATTAGGTAACACCCAGTGATCCAAAGCAATCGCATCAGCACATATGCCCGTTGCCAGGACACAGGTCGCCATGCTTGAAGCCTTACTAACACTTACTACTCGATTTTAATTTTTGTCAGCGTGTAAGGAGTATTTTCCTGAGCTTTTGTTTCTTCATTCTGTAAATCAAGGTATGATTTACACACAGTAAAACGCGTCCCTTTAGTGTTCAAGCTCATTGTTTACGTCTTGTTTCCTTGAATTGAGGGTAATTTCTTCAGATTTTTTTGCTTTTGGTTCACTGCTGTTAACTTCTGCTGAGCTTTTAATTCTCTTGTAGTTTTGTTGTGCTCTTTTCAAATCTGCTTGTCATTTTTATGTCTTACTCATATTTTCAGTTTGTTTTACATTCTGTGTGTTCATTCTAATTTCTAAAGTCTTTGCAAACCTAAATTATGTTGTTTCTGCTTGCTTTTTTTCATAGTACCTCCATTTTGTTATAGATCATGTGATTTTAAAAAAAATTTTATTTATTTACTTATTTTTGGCTTCCTGGGACAGGGTCTTTCTATATAGCCCAGGCTGGCCTTCAACCCTCAGTAATCCTACTGCCTCAGCCTCCCAAGTGCTGGGATTTACAGGCACCTGCCATCATACCCAGCTTTAAATCATGTGATTTTTAACAGTACTTTCCAATTTCATAACTTCATCTGTGGGAACTGAGGTCAGGATTAATGATCTAAAGGTTCCCCTGAAGTTATACTTTCCCTGAACTAACAGCAAGATCCTGTCTCAAAAAATGTAAATACGTGAATATTAAAAATTAAATATAATTTAGTTTCTCAATCATAGTAGCCACATTTTAAGTCACTTGTGGTTGCAACACTGGACAGCACAGGCATCAAACAGTTTTGTCAACTCCAGACCATCACGTCCTTTCACTCTAGGTGTTTTTCCATTTCCTTCTGGGTACCAGGCATCACCATCCTAGAAAACCATTTTACACCAAACTCTTGGTTTAAGGGGATTTTTTAAAATTGGGCTGCAAAGATGAATAAAGCCTTGCTAAAGATTACAGATTCCCAGAGGAGAGTTTTTGCAGTAGCACTGCTGAGTTAGAAGGCACTCCGGGGTAGAATACTCTGTTCCTTTGCGCAGATGATGAAAGTAACGCCCGAGCCACCAGGCTGGATACGGAGAGCCCCTGTGTGCCGAGCGGGTCGCAGCCCTTGGTGTTACCACGAGTGCCACAGTCCAAGATGCTGTCCGTTACCTCAAACCTGGTGAGTGCCGGAGGAAGTTTGCTCAGTGACTCTGCAGTGATCAGTGTGTGACAGCAAATTAGGGTTGATAAATAATTCTTAGGTATCTCTGACAGAGGCACCCGTAAGACGTGCAGTCTGGATTCCGCTGTGGTCGGCCTAAGTCTCCCTGGGCAAGAATGAAGGATGCCATTAGGATGAAAAGCGGGGCTCATGACAGACTTTCAGTGCTTTGCTGTCCCTTAACTGTCTCCTTTCCACTTTCTTTTCCTTTTAACGTGCTACACTCTTTGTTAACATATGAATGACTTTTTGTCTTTGGATGTTTACCTCAGTAAGAAAGTCAAGGGGAAGAGAAAACCTACTTAAATCTGTGAACAAGGGCAAAGTTAACCCTTTCTGGCAGCTTGGTCTCACCCCTGTAGAATGATTTATTTAGTCCCGTTTCTCCATGATGGTTTCCTAACTTCACTTCTGAGAAGAAAGGCAAGGGAGGAAAAAAAAGTGTAATCTTTGGGATGTGGACATGAGCCCTGGGTTTTACTACCCTACTTAGTCATAAGCTTTGTTGGTATATTGGCCAGATGTTATCCAGCTAGATTCACAAACGAGGTATTAAAAATAAAATGAGCAAGGTTCACTACCCACCCACCACATCAGGAATGAACTGTGCAAACCAGTGCTCCGGGGGTGAGCGCACACTCTGAGCTGTCTGGCTGTGTCCAGGGAGCCCAGCCCTGAATAGTTAACTAGGTGGTTCTGGCTGCTTAACGACCAAAGGGTGGAGAAAGAGTAACTCAAACATTGAGAAAAAGAGGAAGGAAAATGCCTCTGGCAGAGGTGAAGGTGGCAGAACAGGCACTGAGCTGACGATCTGAGCGTGGAAACAAGCAGGACTCTAGGGTGGTGGCGCCAATCCAAGTAAGATTAAAATCCTGATGCCACTGGAAAATAGATTGATTTCTAGTGACCAGTCTTCAGGGTTTAGGTTATCAAGTTGGGCATGGCAGTATGTACCTGTAGTCCCAGGCAGGAGGGAGGCTGAGACAGGAGGGCCGTTTGAGCCCCGAAGTTTGAGACTAACCTAGGCAACTTAGCAAGATGCCGTCTCAAAAACAAAACAAACAAAAACCAGGGTTTAAGTTATCATTGAGAGCTGTCTGCTCCTGCAGTAGTGAATGAAAAGGGGTTAAGTTTGTATATAGTTTGGGATTAATCTGTAGCTGTAGCCCAGTAGTTCCAGTGCTGAATAGAGTTCAGGATTATGTTGAGGAGGAAGATCAAGTTCAGTTTACCCTTGTTTGTTTGTTTATTTCTATTACCTATTTCTATTACCGGCTCTGCATTTTATTTGTGAATTCTCTGCGCGTTTTTGTTTTCTGTTGTCATATAAACACCACCACAGTGGTCATCTCTCCTCTAGGAGTGACTGTTAATTGCTTTCGTTTAGCTTCACAGGATGTCTCCACCCTGCTGTCACTTAGAAATGGAGAAGGGAGAAAAGGATTACTGGCCAAGATACTATAAAGATAAGGCACGGAGAGAAAATGTGTAAATGATCTAACTGGAAATACTAACTTCTGATAAAGTTGGGAAATCAAGCAGGTATCTTAACCAGCCAGTGATGAGTCACATCTTCTTTTGACACTTAGATGAGCTTCTGTCAAGCAAGCAGTCACCAGCCAAATGTGAATGGCCTCTTGGTTCACGGGATGCCTCTACAGCCAAGAAATCTCTCCCTCATGGACAAGCTCCTGTAAGAAGTATAAAATTTTCAGACTACCGAGTTTAATTCAATCACTAGTAAAGAGAAAGCAAAGTCGGTTCATCACTGTGTCTCCGAGCACCCACCGAGGAACCAGATACACCAGGGGTAGAACGTCCCGGGGACACAATTCCCACCTGCAGAAGCTGGTAACTGAAAAGACACACACGGGTCTAAAACAGGCCTAACGCCGCAGGGGGTTCGGGGACTAAGTGCCACAGGGGGCTCGCGAGGGGGCGCTCAGGCAGGTGAGTGCAGGCGGGGGGATACGCGGGAAAGAGCAAGAGCCATTCTAGGCAGGAAGAACAGTGTGGGACGAGGTTGGAAGTGGGAAAACACTAAACATTTGAGAGAGAGACTATTTTTGCTACAGTAGGATAAGAAGACAGACACCAGCACTTTAAAGCTTCTGGTCAGGTATCGTGGACAATTTCCCGAAATTAAAGTAGGCCATGGAATGATTAGTGGGAAGAGACGTATGAAACTAATGACCACCGTGCCCAGGCTGGGGTGGTTTTGAGTGCCGTTTTTTTGAGATTCATCCACGCCGTTCCATGTGACTTTCTCTGCCTTAGTACTCTGCTATAGGAACACACTGCAGTTTGTCCTCCTATTAACATGAGGGTTACTTCCAGGTTGGGGCGCTTATGCGCAAAGCCACTGTAAATGCTCTTCCATAGATCTTTTTTGTGGACACATGGTCACACTTCTGAGTCAATACCTAGAAGTGAGAGTGGTACAACAGGTGTGTTTCATTTTATAAGAAACCGCTGCACAACTTCCCCGAGTAGTTACCCCAGTTTACATTCCCACCACAGTCAGTTTCCTTTGGGCAGCACGTACATTTAAATCAGCAACAGGAAAGACAGACTTCACACTGACGGAATATAGACCGCAGCAGGAGGATCCAATGTAAGGTGCCTACACAGGATTGGGTCTGCATTTACGCGGCATCACAGAACAGGAAAGAGATGAGCTTGAGCTGCTTATGAAAGAAATGAAATTCTGTAGAAGCAGGAATCAAAGTTTAAGGGAAACTTGTTTTTCAGGAAAAGATGAGTTTCTTTTGGGCTATGTTCACTTTCCAGTGATGGGCCATCTAGTGGGAAATGGGGAAGAGATCAGATTTGGAGACTGATCTAAAAGTCACCTGGAGATGATAACTGAACCCAGAATCATGAATGAGAAGCTCACAGGATAAAGGTGAAACAGGGCACCTAAAAAGCCTAGAACTTTTACAATTAAAAAGCAGTGATGAAGTCTGGGGAAAAAAGACATGAGTAAGTGTATGACTGGAGGCAGGAAGACGAGAAAGGTCTCGTCATTCTCGAGGTTTGGGCCTGTTCCTTGCTGGGCATCCCCCCTTCCGAGTCCTGCGGACACTGAAGTGTGCTTTGTCCTAGAGGACAGTCAAATGGCCTGAAAAGCGGAGGCGACTGCCGAGAGCTGCATGAACAGGTGGCAGCGCTTAGCTGCTTTATTCCTTACCTTTCCTTCCATTTCACTGGGCAAATACTGGCTCTTAGGTACAGCAGTTACCTTCCCATGTGGTTGAAGAAACAAAAACAAAATCTCCAAATCGGAAGGCAGTGTTTAAAACACGGAACTGTTTGGCATGGTACGGAAGAGTCCTATTTCTCAAATGTTTAGGCAAATGTGACCTACTGTGGTCTCACTGGACGGGATGGCCTGCATACACCCTTCTCCTGCTCCCAACTTTGATTACCCCAGGCCCAAGCCCTGTGGAACTGCTGTCTGAAACACCCACTTTTATGTCTGAAATAGTGCCCTCCTTTAAGAGTAGATTCTCATGGCTGTGCTCTAGATTACCTTCTGAAACTAAGTTACTTACGGAAAGTTCTTTTGGTTACCTCCCCCAAATGTTTTAAAAGAAGGGTGTTTACCCCGGGTCTTATCTTCCTGAACATAAGTAATCTTTATTTCATTGTGGGTTTTTGATTTGGCCACTAGAGATCTTGATGACAAGCTACTTACGAGGCCTGGGTCCAGTACCATCTTTCCAACCCGAAATTGGCCAAACCGAGCCCTGGAGCTTAGTACATCATCTCTGTCACATACAGTACAGTCTGCCAGGAGACGTAACCCCCCACCACGTACCCTTCATCCGATCAGCACAAGCCGTTCCCGCACTGGAACGCCAAGACCTGTGGAAGAAATCCTCAGAGGATCCCGAGTGTAGGTTTCAAAAGCAGATTTCCACAGCATGGTAAAACTAATAAATTTTACATAGAGAACATGAAATCTATGCCTAAACTATTCACCAAGTAACCATTTATGGGTCGTCCATTGCTTTAGAGCACATACAGAATTTGTAAGTAGGGTTAAAGTTTAATGAAATAGATACGGGATGTGTCGATGTGGCTTAAGATTTGTATTTCTGAAATACGTAACACCCTAATTTCCCCAAACCTTTCGAGACCCCCTAAACCAGGCGGCATGAAAGCTCCCTGTGCGCATTTAAGCTCCTCTACTCCGCTCGTCTTCTAAGCCGTTCGTTCGTGTTTTTCAATTTCATGCTTTTGCATCTCGGCGGTTGCTGACGGATCTGAAGCCCAGTGGCAGCTGGCCCATTCTCCTCTCCCCCACCAATGCCCTTGAGTCGAAATAACCTGCTGCCACCTATCGGAGCAGCCGAAGTGGACCACCTGAGCACTGTGGGGCCACAAATGCCACCCCTGGTAAGCTCGCTGCCTTCCCACGTGCGCAGGGCAGTCACCCGCGGTATGTGCTCTGGCAGAAGTGCAAACTCGTTCTAACGTACGACAGTGGAGTCGGGGCCGCTTGACCTCCGGTGGGGGACACGTGCAGCTCCCGCTGGTCTGAGGCCCCTTGTCTCCTTGCAGAAGCCCCACGCCTAAGGTGACCCCAGTCAAGCTCGAAGTGCCATGACAGACGAGCCTCACCATCAGGGGCCCCAGGAGAGGACCCTCTTGCCTGGCTTTTCGAGACCCAACACAACTCAGTCGTTTCTGCTAAGGTGCCCGCTTCCTACTTGCTCTTGGCAGTGAGGGAGCGGGGGACAGGCCTGACACTCCACCTAGTGGCTTAGCTCCAGGATGAAAGCTGCAGTTCCAGGGATAAAAAATAGCATTCTATCTTTGTTGAAATTCAAACGTCCCTGCTCATTCTTTTGTCAGCCTTATAAATTACAAATTCTAAACAATTTAAATATTTTTGAGTACAACCAAAAATGCTAACTCCCAGTGTGTACTGTATAAGCCTGACTTCCCTGTCCACCGCTCTCAAGGACTTACGTCCGTCTAGCACCGGGTTGAGGAGACTGGCGGGAGAGTTAGGACGTCTTCCTCCCGGTGTTTAAAGGCTGACACTGCCGTCCCCCTTACTGTGCAGTTACTCAGCCTTTTACTCTTAAGCAAGACCAAAAACAGGCTGGTTGGGAGCCCGGGGCCAGGCACTGACCTTGCCCACCTGTCCATCAGGTGCAGAGCCCACTTCATCTGCTCAGCGCAAGAGGCCTTGTGGAGCTGGGAAGTGACAGGGTCACAGTGCCCCCAAACCAAAGGCCCCATGTCACGTTTTCAGAACAGTGCTGCTGGGAGCCTTAATACTCCAACCCGTGATCCTTTAACCATGTCAGCCTAAAGTACTGCACAGTCTTCCGCTAAGAGAAGGATGAAAATAATACACGGAGGGCGCTTTGCATCAGTTTCCTGGTGCTGCCATAACAAATGACACAAACTGGATGGTGTAAAAATGTATTCTCACCGTCCCAGCGGCTCAGGTCCAAAGCCCAGGTGCTGGCAGGGCCAGGCTCCCGCTGCAGACTCCGGAGAACCTTTCCTGGCTCCTGCCTGGCTTCTGGGAGTTGCAGTGCTGCCTCTTCGTTACATGCCCTTGGGTCCTGTGTGCCTGTGCCCAAGTTTCCCTTTTCTTACAGTCACTGAACTCAGGGCACACCCTCACCCAGTAGGATTTCACTATTTTTTTTTTCCAGACAAGGTCTCACTACGTAGTCCAGGCTTGGTCTAGAACTCCCGATGGAGTCCAGGCTGGCCTGGAACTAGCAGTGATCCTCCTGCCTCCGTCTCCTGAGTGCCGGGATTACAAGCATGGGCCACCATACCAGGCAACTTCCCCATAATTGGATTATACCTACAAAGACCGTATTTCCCCATATGGCCACATTAGCAGGTGGCCATGAATTTTGGGGGTACACTATTGAATGCAGTAGACCTCATGAGGTTTAATTTAGGAGGGCACTCACTGAAGACAAGGGCAAAATTACAAGCACTTCTGATTTCTTGAGCCCCAGAAAGCCTGAGAACATCTATTGGTTGTCTCATAATTTGATCCAGATGGCATATGTTAAATGATGCTGGTCATTATATTCTATAGCTAGACTTTCAAAACTTAATGTTGGTTGCCTCAAGAATAAAGCTGAACCCATGAAAACCTTTCAATGTCTAAGGTTTCCAAGTCTAAATAAATTTCTAACAATAACAAAGTAATTGTATATCCCTAGTCACTTTTCTGCCTATTTGCCGTCATTAAAAGGAAGATGAGGGCCAGGCGTGGTGGCACACGCCTATAATCCCAGCACTCGGGAGGCTGAGGCAGGAGGATTGTTTTGAGTTCGAGACCGGCCTGGGCTACAAAGTGAGCTCAAGGCCAGCCTGAACTGCATAGTGAGACCCTGTCTCAAAAAGGCAAAAAAAGAGAAAAAAAAAAAAGCTAGCTGAGTCCAGGGGCCTTGTGGAGGGAGGGAAGACCGATACTTTGCCAGTGTGTCCGCCGGTGCCCGCCGGTGCCTCCTGCAGAATAAGGGTCAGTGAACTACAGTGCAAGGGTTTCTGAACCTACCACTTGTTCCTGTAGGTAAAGCTTTATTGAAGCAGAGCCACCAAGCTCATTTGTCTATGGCTGCTTTTCACAGAACAGTGAAACTGATTTGTTGCCGTAACCACCAAATGGCAACAAACCTATGGTACTATCCACCTGGCCCTTTACAAAGTAAATCTGCCCCACAATAATTTCTACAATGTGTGGCTTCACTAAAAAAAAAATGGTTTTCTTCTTCCTTACATCCCCCATTTCCAATGCTGACAGGGAATTAGGGGATTTTTTTCATTCCAGGAGCCCAGCAGGATAGCGTATTTCCTTTATATTTCAGAAAGCTAAAAATATATAAAGTTAAATTTCAGTGTGTGGTAAAGTCTATCTGAAAAGGTGGGTTCTGTTTTAAAACACAAAAAGGTGAGCAATCAGGTAAAATTCCCTGGGAAGCTAACTGAAGTATTAAACCTTCATATAGACTGCTAAGTTTTCTTAAAGACATGCTAAAAAAATTGTATAACGTGTAATTTCTACAAGTTAGCAAGTGGCTTTGGGTATCTTTTTCTTCGGAATTCTACACAGCACCTTCGGCTCACTTTCTCTCAGGTTGGCTGGTGCTGCCTTTTGCATTACTGCCAATTTCATGTTTTCCTCCGTAAACCTGAAGCGTTTCCCTCTGGGAGAAGCAGTACTGTAAGATGCGTCTCTCCTTTCTTTTAGCCAGACACGCAGTGCCGCCGGGCACGCGCAGCCAAGGACCCTCATCAGGCCAGACCCGGCAGGGGAGCCACAGGTACAGGCGCACAGCGCTTAGTGTGCTGCTGTTGTGCTGACCCTGCCTTCACTTTCTCGCTTTCCCCCCTCCCTGCACTTACCTCCCTCCTCCTGATTTCCTTGTATTTATTTTTCTTACATCTGTGGAAATAACCTAAACTCATTTTGGAAGATGAGGTATAATAAATTCAATTTCTCAAACCAAAACCAAACTTTTTTTTCATTCCATGTAAATTAATCTTTTACTACTCTGATAAACTTCAGTTTTTTTAAATCTAAAAATCTGAGCAAAATGAGTCTTTTTTTATAAATCTAAAATATTCCTTAAGAATACAGCATGAATTTTATTATGTAGGCAAAATCCGTATTGCCATGAATTAAACTTCTTTTAGCTGTCAGGCCGCGGTAAGAAGTCCTAAAATGTCAGGTTATGGTGAATCTGATTTGATTTTAACTTTTCAATCTCTTAATTATATACTCTGTAGATTAACAAGGAGTAATGGGAGAAAATAGCAGGACGTGTTCATTTTTCCACAGCCATCTTGTCACCCCCCCTCAGGGTTCTCATTATGTTGTAGGTGAAATTTAGAAGTACTGGGCAGAAGGCCGGGCGTGGGGGGGTGCACATCCGTAATCCCAGCACTCGGGAGGCTGAGGCAGGAGGATCACTGCGGAGTTCCAGACCAGCCTGGGCTACAAAGTGAGCTCAAGGCCAGCCTGACCTGCATAGTGGGACCTGTCTCAAAAAGACCAAAAGAAAGAAAAAAAACTGGGCAGGTGAAATGTTTCCTGTTAGCAATAAATGGGCAAATACCGTAAAGACCTCATCTTCCTCAAGCCCTTTGTAGCCCATCCAGTTTCTCTTACTTCAGTCCCCAGTAGCAGGGACCGTATTTTCTTGTGTGCACTGTTTTAGGGTTAGTACATGTTTGCAGTGCGTTGACATCTGCATTCCGTGTGGCGCAGGCACATGTGCGTAACACACCGCAGTTCTTTTTGTCCTCCCCTCTCCCCGCCCCCGTCTCTCAGTCCCCTTGTCCTCTGAGGAAGGTGTAATACTTCCCTCCTTCCTATTACCCGATGGATTTGAATGGATTTGTTACACTCAGCCACATTTCTCACCAAGTGTAACTAATGTAACATTCTGGTGCCCAAACACACCTGAACCCTCTCTCTCTAATTATGGAGCTCTTAAGCAAAAGTAGGTTACTGCTTTCACTTCTGAAAATATAGGTCTTTTTGGTATTTTTATAGGGTAAAATATATAAACTTGGTATTTAATGGTTTTTGCAAATATATGCTTTAAGTATGATCCCAGCCTCCAAATTTAAATGTCGAACTGATAGTTGGGGCCAAAAACCCTAAAATCCACTGTAGCAACCACTGAACAGCAGCAGCCACGGCTCTGCGAAAGGAAAAAAAAGCCCTAAAATACAAAACTTGGTATTACCGAGTCTGGACTGTTTACTAATGCTGCTCTGCTGTCATCTGTCTGACAGGTTCACAGTTACGTGGCTCTACAAAATCTCAAAGCAGAGGCGGACCAGTGTCTAGAACCAGGCAAGGACCATAGAGCCAATGCGAAGAACTGATGAGGCTGCAGCAAACACGCAGGATTCTGAGCATCGGTGCTCAGCCGCTGACTGAGTAGAGCTTGTGTACAGCATCAGCTCGAATCCAACCTCGTGAAGTTATTTTGGAATAACTGACCGCGGAAAACTCAACGTATCTGCCAAAGACTGCGGGGCTCCTGTCTCCGTCTCTGGTTATGGTCTTCCTTCAGATAAGTCACGGCTGTACCCCAGATGTAACAGTGAATGATTACTTCCCATCACTGCTCGTGTTGTTTGTTAGTAATGATCAGTTCAACTACTATGGGATTCTGTGAGATTGTATGAACACAAAAAGCAGCAAATTCACTGGCTTCAGAATCCCTCAGCCAGGATTAATCCTTAGCATTAATTTCTGGAGAGCTACACTCAATTTGAAGTCAACTCAATTTTAGGAGATAGTGTTACCAAACTCTGACCTCATCAAATAAACATCACCCCTGAAGCTTCCCCTTAGATGTCCAGCCCTGTCACCAAAATGAAGAGCGGAGCAGAGTAAGCATTGCTATAGAGCAACTTGAATAAAAATTAAATTGCATATATGTTTTGATCGGATAGCTCAACCTTACATAATCCTGCTTGATATCAGGTTATGTATATTTTCTTCTTAAAGTACTCCACTGATCATTTTGCCCCAAAATACTTAAGTTGCCTTGGCAGATCTTCCACTAAAGCTCTAAAAGTTGTATTATAAAATAATTCGTAGAATCTTACGTTTTGAGCCACAAGAAACAATTCCTTAAAAAAATTTAAGAAAGTATGGCAGTTAGCCCAGTATAAACATATCCTGAGAGCCGAAGGAGTAGAGAACTTAAGCCATCTTTTGATTTTATTATGAACTCACAGATGTGCCAATAACTTTAAGTGTGGATTAATTTACCTTATCTAAATGTCACTGAATATTTAATTAATTAGCACGCCAGGTTTAGATATTGTTAATTTACAGGATATAAATTGAAATGATCACAAATTGAGGTGACTTTTAAACTATACCAGTGTTCTAATGCTATATTATGTAAAGACAAGCTTCAAACCTACATGATATTTTTAATACAATTAAAGAGTATTTTTAACTTTTCTCAACTACAAACTGAAAATGTATTGTGCTTATTTCTAAATTATTATACATGATGTTTAATGGCAAGAGAAAGGTTTTATGCATTATTGTATATGGACTATAGCAGTTTACAAACTGAAAAAAGAATTTTGATACTGGGAATCAAACTCAGGACCTTGCACTTGCCAGGCAGGTGCTTGTGCTACTGAGCTATATCCCTGGCCCCAAACGGAAGATAAATAGTCCTTTAAAGAATTCCGTATGTTTCAGTGAATACATACCACCACCCAAGCTAAATAGAAATAAAAATCTCTGTACGATTATTCTCAGACATCAGTGCCGCGACGACATTGTAACCGACCTGTACGGCTTGCCTTTCCAAGGTAAGACTCAGATATCTCTACGGAGTGGGCCGGCCAGCCCCCCTACTCTTTTTCCCTTGTCTGTGTCCTCTCAAAGCTAGTGCGGCTTGTTTCCTAAAACCAAAATTATGTATCTGAGATGACAAGGTGGGATAACTGTTTTACAGAGGGGGAAACAAATTCATAAGCTGGAAAAGGGTAAATCTCTTTGTGCAGACTTTCTTTTACATCTCACAGAATTTTTTCTTCCTTTGTACTGGAAATCGAACTCAGGACCTTGCACTTGCCAGGCAGGCACTTGTGTGGCTAATATCCCCAGCCCCAGGCCATCTATTACAATGCTGGCTAGGAATTTTTTTAAATGTTGTCTATCCAAAACACTGTATTTCTTCTAGATCACATTTTAAATGATCAAGATCATTTAAAAAGCCACCAGAACTTTTATTTAATCACACACAAGTCTTCACAAAAATGTTTAAATCTGAATACCTGTTTCTTCTATACTTTAAGGATAACAGTACAAAACCTGACTAAAAAAAGGACAGAGAGTCTACTTAAAATCGTTAGAAGCAAAAGCAAACGGGCAATTATTTGGAAGACAGCTAGTTATTCAACAAGTATTCTGCAAGTTCTAGCCAGGTGGAGTACTGTCGTAGTGGGCACGCACATCACTGAAAAGAGGATGGCTGAGTGTGGTGGTGCACGCCTGGAGCAGCTAGAAGGCTGAGGCAGGAGGACTGTCTCGAGTTGGAGGCCAGCATGAGGTACAAAGTGAGCTCAAGGCCAGCCTGACCCTGCATCAGAAAAGAAAAACAAAATGAAAGCAGGACGGACAGACCCACCTTCTAAAGGGAGCTCCCACGACAGAAGACCCAGGAAGGCAAATAGGACCCAGTCCTTCATGTGTGGGCTTCTGAGGATGTCAGGTGACTTCTAGGAAATCTCACAGCAGATTGAGAAATTCTGCGTGGCTTAGTCGATCTAAATAATGTAGGCCGGAAAGAGCTTCTCTTAAAGGTTAGGTTAACTTTGCCTTCAGACCTTGAGGGCACCTTGTCACAACAGCACCGACACCGCAGCACGTCCGAGGGGAGACCCCCTTCACTTCTTCTCTTTCTTGAGGGCTGCTTTTCTCCCTCCTCCTCTGGAAGGTTTGCAGTACTTTGCTTCCATCTGAGCCAGAAACCTGTCCATTTCCTTTTGCCGATCCTTCTGTCTGCTCTGTTTGAGAAAACAAGCTTTCAAAATGCACTCTTCACCGAGACAGAAAATACTTCATGGTCACCAGGGCCTCGGGGAAGGGGGCATGGGCGATGGCCGCACGTGACGTGGGGCTCGCTCTGGAGTGAGACGGTGGTGACGGCTGTACGACTCAACGCATTAAACTGTACATTCCTTGCTTTCTTTTTTTCACAGTACTGGCTTATGATGGAACCCACCTTAGCTCTTTTTAAATTTTTTATTTTGAGAGAGAGTCTTGCTAAGTTATATCGCTCAGGTTGGGCTCAAACTTGTGATGTTTTAGCCTCAGCCTCCCAAGTGTGCAGGGACTAAAGCTGTTACCACCATAAGCACCCCGATTTGTACATTCTTAAGAAAAATACAAGATGGTGCGAGTTACATCGTATCACAAACTGCAGTGCCATACACAAGTCTCCAGAGAGACTTTCAGCAGCAGGAGTCAGACCATGAAAGGGGCAACGCCCTAGCAAGCTTACCCGAATGAGGGCGTTCAGGTTACCCGCTCCCTCATCAAGGCCCAGCTCCTTCCTGCTCAGTTCTGCTTCTTTAGCCTCTGCCTGTGCCTGAAAGAAAAACCCTTATGAGATACCATGGTAACCATGCTTAAAATACACCCTCTCTCCCTTTCAGTTGTAGGATTGTATGAATCCAAAAAATAAATAAAATTATACAAATATTCATTGGAAGGCAACAAATATTGCTGAGAAAGCAGCAGATTCCTCCAATAAGCATTTGTTTATTTAAATTTTTTAAAGAGAAGAAAACTAACAAGACAAAAAAAATGATACAACCTCAAAACAAAATGATAGCAAGTAAGCACTTTTCCTCCATTCCTACTTGCCAACAGTAGCAAATACTTTGGAATTAAAAACTACAAAGTAACAGAAAGGAAAACAATGTACCAAGAGAGCTGGGAAAGGCACTTAACCAAGGGTATCCTCACAAGGGATGCCAGCCCGGCGCGGTGGCGCAGCCTGTAATCTCAGCACTCGGGAGGCTGAGGCAGGAGGATTGCTTGCAACTTTGAACCAGTCTGGGCTACGCAGAGTTCAGAGGCAGCCTGAACTATACAGTGAGACCCTGTCTCTTAAAAAAAAGGGGGGGGGGCATGATGCCAGCACACAGGCCCTTTGGAATCCTCCTCTAGCAACCCCATTTACATGAGATTGATGACAGCCTTGTGAATAATCCTGGCTTAAAATGACTTCTCCAGAGTATCAGAAGAAACAGCATTAACAAATTCAGGTGTAACCTTTCTTTAACTATTTCAAAGCTGCTCCACTGACCGTATTTCCCAAAATACCACAAGACTATCTTAGGGCACCAAGTATGGGAAGTGTCCCCAGCCCTGGTGAATTTTCTAAGTGGCAAAACATGCTTTTAATATTGGGAGAGTTGACAAGTCAGGGTCTTGTTATCCCAATAAAAAGACACAGTTTGGTTTTTTTTGTACCTCAAAATTCAACATCCCTCTCTCCCCTATGTTGGGTGGACAGTCTCCCAAAACTGCTGTTTCCCTTCAAACTCTATGGAAGTTTCTCAGTCGAGTATCCCAAAATTGCATACAGCTGTACTCAGTTTCGCTGAAAAAATGATGTACTGTGAGCCTGGGTCTAAACAGATGTAGCTCATGAAGCAAAAATACAACCTTTACATACAGTGCATCCATTCCACTTCTGCCTTCAGCTGAACAAGAGATGGCATGGCCTTTTACCCAGGCAAAACAGTCCTTTAAACTTACACCAAAACAAAAAGGTCAGTTTTCTTTGGGTGTTTTATCTAAAAGCTGCAGACCTTCCCATCTCCAACTTCGGCCACCCAAAGTCATCTCAAGTATCCACCAAAGATCTAAAACCTGCAACTTCCTGCTTTCCATGGAGCCCCAGTTATGCAAGCCGAGCTGAGGTAATGGTTACTCTGAATGAGCTCATCCTGAACACCTGTCCTAAATACTCTATCCTTTGCTCCTACCCCCACCTGGGTTTAACACAGGCATAAAGACACACAGGCCATATTCCTTGTTCTTCACAATTTTCTCCGAAAGTGTGTCGAGAAACACACCCTCTACAAAAAAAACTAGTTTTTTAAAAATGTATATTCTGGATCTAACCCAAGAATCAATCTCTGAGCAAAAGCTTAAGAATCTCCACCTTTTAAAAACTGTGAATTATATTTTTCAAGTTTAACTATATGTACCCTTTTTTCCACTGCTGGAGATCCACACCTGGGCAAGGGGTGCACCACTAGGCCCCACCCCCCAGCCTGCACTGTGAAGGAAGACTGACTCTGCCACTCTTCCCGTTGGCCAGGCAAGTGACGACTGCTGTCTGCACGATGTCCCTTGGCTCCATGACTTCACCTCCTAAGGGATACTGCAGCCAAACTACAAGAACTGGCCCATATGAAAAAAAATTAAGTCATTTTAAGATTACACTATTTAAACGATTCATGCAGAGAATCTTGAGCACCGCACACCAAAATAAAGAGGTTTTTCCTTAAAGAACAAGTACACCCATTTAAGTACACAGAAGTCGTAGATCAAGCTAACCCTACTGCGTGTTTCAGTTTATATCCACTGTTGTAAATTCTTTCAAATCATGTGGAAGCTGGGCTGAGGATGCAGCTCAGCAGCGCAGCACTGGCTGGCAAGTGTTAGGCCCTGACTTCAACTGCCCCTACCGAAAGCAAAACAAATCATGTGCAAGCTAAAAAAGACGGTGAGGCCGGGGGTGTGGCTCCTTATGCGTCGGCCTGGGAAGCCTGAGGTCACAAGTTTGACTCCCAGTACCAAAAAAAGGATGACAAAAAAGAGGTCTGGGACTATTACTAGACAAGAAGAGAACACGAGAGGGGCTGGGATGTAACGGTGGGTAACAGTGGACAGGGCTGGGCAAAGCACACTGTACATATTGACCCTCCCCAGAATGTGAACTAGGAAGAGACGCCAGGCAGTGGAGGGATGAAAATCATCAAAATGTTTCACATGTATGTATTAACCTGCCAAAATGAAACCTATTAGTCTGTATAAACAGTTTCTTTAAATGACTGGAGAGAAAAAAGGTAGAAACCACTGATACTATCAAACTCGTACCCTTCTTTTCCTTGCATTCATTTTTTGTTTTGACTCCTTGACAAAGGCGTTATAGGACGGGACCTCGCCCGCATCGATCGCTTGCTGGATGATGTTCCTGATCCTGGGTTCCTCTGTGTACTCCACACACAGCACCGACTCCATGATCTGGTTCATGTCGCCCTTGAAATCCAGATAGGCCTGTTTAATATCGGCCAGCTCTTCCTCAGAGCCTTTGTATGTCTTTTCGAAAGCTTGGATGTCTTCTAGAGATATCTGATGATAAAGGACATTGCTTTAACTTCAAGAATTTTAAATAAAAAGTATACTCTTAAAACACAAGACTTAGGGATCGAAATGCTTCTCCAATACAACAGTTGCTTCAATCGAAACTGTCACAGGGAACCAAATTTCCTGTGCCTAAGCTTTTCCAGTGTTCTCCCTAAGACAACCTTTACAGCTGCTAAACTGCGGACCACCTACAAGAAATTTAAATTAAGTTTCTAAAATGGGAAGAAACTCCGAAAAACATTCGGTCTTCGATTTAGATATGTGAAAGAAAGCACCGCCTGAAGAAAAATCCACCCCTTTCACTGCGACAATCACCCAGAAAGAAATCAAAGGCCCATTTCGGTTAGTGTGTTGTGTATATTTAAAGGCTATAATTAAATCCCTCGACTTCATTAACAGAATTCAGGGCGAGGGGCGCCCGTAACCAAACCCTTGTTGACTGACCCAGGGAGCTAGTCACGGAGGAAGCTCCCAAGCCCGCACCTTCTTAAAGAGCAACCTCCAGTACGCCTCCCAGTCCCGGTCCTGCCGGAGCGCGGCGGGGTCTTCGTCCACGGTTCCCTGCTCGTCGTACACCGCCCTCTGCTCCCGGTCACTCAGCACCGCATAGACTCTCCCCAGGATCTGAGGGAAAGAGCGTCCACACGTCACCCCCGGAACCCGCCGAACCCGCGCCGCGGGAAAAGAACGCTGGAAACCGCCGGGCCGCGCACCGCGCCCGGAGGCCGGGGAGGCGGCGGACGTGGACCTCCGAGCGGGAGTCGGGTCAGACCTGGAAGCGCCGGGTGGCGTCCTCCTTGCCGCCCTCGTCCACTCGGTCGGGGTGCACCTGCAGGGACACCTTGCGGTAGCCGCGCCGGACCTCGCCGTCCGAGGCCTCGCGCCGCACGCCCAGCACCCGGTAAAGGTCGGCGGTACCAAACTCCTGCTCGCACAGCTCCAGCAGCCCCATGTCCGGCCGGGGATGGTCTTCCGAACACGGCCGCTCACTGCCGCGCCAGCTCCAGCGCTGCCCGACTTTCTTTTCCCCGCGCAAAAAGCCCACGGCGCCTGCGTCACAGAAGGCGCGGGACCACGCGCGCAGCTACGCGTTACGGAGGCCGCGGAGGGGCGTGGCCAGGCGGCGGGCCCGGGAAATCCCTGCTTACAGCTCCGGGTGCACCCAGCGCCCCCTCTCAGAGCTCCCAGTCCGCGACGTACCCTCTCCCGGGTGGCCTTCGTCCCCTTACTCAATTTTTTTGTTTTTGTTTTTCTTTTTGAGACAAGGTCTCGCTATGCAGTTCAGGCTGGCCTTGAGCTCACTTTGGCCTCGAACTCACAACGGTTCTCCTGCCTCAGCCTCCCGAGTGCTAGAGTTTACAGGTGTACACCATCACGCCCGGCTTTTTAAAATTTTATTTTTCCTTATTCTAGAAATATTAAGTCTGTCTTACCCTCAGTGTCCTAGCACGGAAACATCTATTGATACAGAATGTCCTGATACATTATTAGGTTACATTAATAAATGGCATTTTTTTTTAGTAGAAATTGGTGAAATAGCATTCAGCAGTTACACATGGCTCAACCTACAGTTTATTACACTTGGTTTTTCAAAGATGATCCTCAAAGCAGCAGAGTTATAGGCCAGTAACTGTAACCTACGTTGCTGGGGCTGCTGGGGAACTTTTCCTGAAACCCTGCAGAGTGAAAAGAACTGTCTGCTGAACAAGAAGCACAAAACACCAGTCCTTAGATTAAAAAATACTGACCTACATTGTACAATCAATCTCTCCTTCCTGCTCTCTTCACCTTACCTACTGACCCAACATGACCCTAATAAAAACCTAAGCTGCTGAACTAGGGCTGTGTAATACTGGTAAAGTTCAGCATGCTTTGCTTGAGCAATATGGATTTGAGCTGACAGCTGCCTGGGCTGGCGAATCATCCATGCCAGGGCGGGAAACGGGCCTGGAGATCTAAAACAAGACAAAGGCAGGGAACACTTTGGAAACTAGGAAGGTGAGCTCCCCCGGACACATGGGCACACACACCTTAAATGAAGAATAATCCCGAATGCAAAGTGAGCACCTCAGCTGGCAGAAATTCGATACATTCAATGATGCTCAAAATAATACATTTCGTATCAGTTCCTCTTACTGGCCAAGACTGCAGAATCACGCTGTCCTCCACCATTAGGTTTCTGCCAAGCTTCAGACTCCTTAGGATATGCTAGGATCATAAATTCCCAAAGCTGCCAGTTTTTAAA
Organism: Dinomys branickii; assembly: GCA_004027595.1. Lineage (NCBI taxonomy): Eukaryota > Metazoa > Chordata > Mammalia > Rodentia > Dinomyidae > Dinomys > Dinomys branickii. The sequence continues at coordinate 32,747 of PVLD010008708.1, forward strand.
GCCTTTCTTTCTCCAATCCAAGCTCAAAGCCATCAACAGTGAGTTCCTCTCCATCTGCCCTGGTTTCAGTCTACTCAAAACAAGTGGAGGTCAACCAGCAACAACCTTGGCAAGGCTGTGATCCCAGAATCTGAGATGACTAATAATTGTTCTCAGAATATAGAGCCCAGAAAATCAGTTGGAATATTGATAGACTTTAGAACCCTCTCCATAAATTTCTTGTGTCTTATTATTTCAGAAGTTGAAATCTGTATTACAAAAGTCGTGCCATAAAAGTGTAGTTCATGTAAACGGGTGTTGAATTGTGCGATTCTGGCGAGACAGACAATATGTTTGGCTTTGGCCCAATTGGTCATTCACATACCAAACTCACGATACAGAGATAAGATCCTACCAGTTTGTGCCTAAGGAGTACTGAGCTACATCTCCTGGCCTGTTAACCTGTCCATTCCAAAAGCAGGTCTAAGTTACCCAGGCTGGTCTTCAACTTGCAATCCTCCTGACTCAGCCTCCCAAGCAGCTGGGATTACAGGCACGCATAATTACACCCAGCTACTACTAACTTTGTAAGACTTCTGAAACCCTTCCATCTTTATTTTTCCCCAACACATACATTATGCTGGAAAGGAGTTTCCAGGTAGCCACGTTGCTGCCTGAAGATTATATTATTAGGCAAGTAAGTGTCTACCTCCCCAGCCACAGCCTTCTCATCTGTAAAATGGAAAGAATCCTCCCTACCTCAATACTTCATGATCCTTATAAATAGTCTTGCACATAAAGGATGTGGAGATTTATGAAGGTGCTCTACAACATAAGCTTCCTTCTAATTTCTCATTCTTAAAACATAGGCTATTACAGCCCAAAAGCAATTTTCACAATCAATTTGTCTTTGTAAAAGTGGCACTGTGTGTCAAGCAAAGCAATATACATTTCCAATTGCAAAAAGTGTGTATGCCCATATGTCCAGTGGGGTGGTGGCATATGCCAGTAATCCCAGTTCTCTGGGAGGCTGCAGCAGGAAGATCTCACATTCCAGTCTAACCTAGGCAAATCAGTGAGAACCTGCCTCAAAATTTAAAAAGGAGCTGGGGGTGCAGCTCAGTGCAAAGGCCCTGGGTTCAAGTCCTAGGACTAGAAAAAAGAAAACAAAACAATAAATAAGGTAACTGTTCTCAAACTTATGGGATGACTATAAATAAGGAAACATTTAGATGGGCCAAGAATACTCTGGCTGGGGGCAAAAAGTCCAGCCAAGCATGATGGTGCATGCCCGTAATCCCAGCACTCTGCAGAGCTAAAAGCAGGGGGATGTTAAGTTTGAGCCAAGCCTGGACAACCTGGTGAGACCCTGTCTTAAAATTAAAAAGGGCTGGAGCCAGGTGTGGTGGCATATGCCTGTAATCCCAGCATTCAGGAGGCTGAATGCAGAAGGATCACTGTGCATTCGAGGGCAGCCTGGGCTACACAGTGAGTTCAGGGCCAGCCTGAACTACCTAGTGAGACCGTCTCAAAAAGCCAAAAGAAGGGCTGGGGATGCAGCTCAGTACAAAAGACCCTGGGTTCGATCCCCAGTACCACAAAAAAAAAAAGCAAGCAAGCAAGCAAGCAAGTCCTGGAAGGCAGCACATTGTAATATCATCCAAGTGATCCAATCTTCCCCCAGCCACTGTTTTTCCCAAACAAAGACCAAACACGCTAAGTAGCGTCGTCTACACCCAGCTCTCGTGCTGGGACAGGAACAAATTTCTCTCCGGATCCCACTCAGGCCAGGCCTGAAGAGCATCGGTGACTCAGAAAACCCCATTTATTGTTCTTCAAACCTAACAAAAGTAAGAGCTCTGCATACAGATCTTGACCTTGTAACCACTGCCACATTCACCGAAGTCAGCTCCCTTCCGTCTCTGTGGCCTCTGTGTTTGCGTTCTGAGAAGCTAAGAGGATTTCACGTGCCCGTTTCCTTCGAAGTCTCTCAGCATTTGTGATCATCATAGGATGCAGGGGGAAAAAGCCAGACAGACCTAAAAGCAACAGGATTTTCATTTATTGTAACACAGTTCAGCCAGCACTTCCCTGGCAACTCAGCCTCACAGAACTGAGGGCCAAGACCTAACCCAGCGCATAGAAGCAAACTGCTTTGCATTTGCCACACCCTCGTCCTTCACTTTCCTCCAGCTTCCTCTTATTTATGGCAAGGTGGCAGTGAATGGTACCCTAACACTGTTCTCTTTACTTGAAAACACAGGGAAGCTGATAGCCAGTAGAGACCAACTGTTGCCATTTTTAGCAGAAAACTCCCCCACCACTCAGAAAAGTCTCATAAAGGAGTCCTGTCTCCAGATTTGAAATGACACGCAGTTCACAACTTGAGCTTCAACTCCAGCCTTAGCAGCCTGGAGGAAATGAAAATCATTTTTCACCCTCATTATGCTGAAGCTGACTTCAGAGCAAAACGCCCCTGAATAAGGCAGGACCAAGAGTTAAGTTACCCAGAAGCTTCTCCATGGGCTTGGAGAGGTGGGCCCCGCAGCCGATCCAGTGCCGGATCCTCTCCAGATTCAGGGCAACGAGCTTTTCCCCGTGACTGTTGGGCAGGGGATCATAGGAGCCCAGCTGCTCCACGAAGCGGCCGTCCCTGGGACACTTGTTGTGAGCAGCCACGATGCGGTAAAAGGGTCGGTTGGTGCAGCCCCCCAGAGCAAGGCGGATGGTTAGGTGGCCACCCCGGTAGGCCTTGCACAGGTGGGTACCTGCGGAGAAATAACTGCTTAGGACACAAGAACGGAGGGACCAGCTGGGCATTGCATTGCACGGTTGTAATCCCAGCATTCAGAGGGCTGAGGCAGGAGGATCACTGCGAGTTCGAGACCAGCCTGGGCTACAAAGTGAGCGCAAGGCCAGCCTGAACTGCACAGCGAGACCCTGTCTTAAAAAGCCAAAATGAAAGAACGGAGGGGCCAAAATGGGCAAAATGAGGTCAAGGGGCAATTGTTATCTTCCCCTGACATGTTCTCACTTCCAACCTACTCTAGTCCACCGGGCTTGGCTGCCGTCTTCCTGTGGAAACTCCCCCTTAACCACTCCAGCGGAAGGAGATTTCCCTCCTCCCATCCCGCATCCAGTCCGCACAGGGCTGTCATCATTCGCTCTGTGACTTTGTTGTAGTCTTTGCTGTCTCAAATGCAAAATGTGATGGGGTTTCTTTCCGCGAGGATTATGTGAGGAAACGCTGACAAGAGATCAGCTGCAAGCGAGGGCGGCAGCGGTTCGGGGGCCTCCACCCGGCCCGGACACCCCAGCCCCTGCGACCGCCCGCAAGTCTCACGGGCCCAAGCTGACTCACTAAGCTGGACCATGGTGCAGCCGGCGTGCAGATCCGCGGATCGTCCAGCTGTTCCCACCGCCCTGGTTCACGGCCTCGCACCCACCGAAAAACAGCACTAAAAGACAATCCTCAGACACTAAGACCTCGCTGGCTACGGAAGCCCCAAGGCTCAGCTCCGGAAGTAGACGCTCGATTCGCCCCGCCTCTTCTGCTTTGTGGTTCTACACTTCCCGTCATGCAACACGTTTGTGTTTTTTGTGCGTTCATCATAGGGAAAGAAATGCTTGCGCTCTGCGTTTGAGAGTGGCAGTGCGGTCTCTCCCCAAGAGTCCCCTTGAAAAACTTTGGGGGAGTCATAAGTACCCAGGAGAGGGGCTAATCCGTCCTGCAGACGTTTTCTGAACGCGCATTAGGACTGAGCGCAGGCGCTGTCCTCTGCCGTCTGGAAGCTCAGTCGCTGGCAGCCGCCGACGGTGTCCGGAGAAGCCAAGGACGCGGAATGCACAGTGCAGAGGGGCCAGGAAAGAGGCTGAAGCTTCCTCAGGAAGATTTCATAAAAGAACTAGAGGCAGGCCTGAGACTAGGAGGATTCAAAATGACTAGCTTATCCCTCTTAGTTAACTAATTTGCTTCTCATTTTCCCTCTTTATTCTCCCACCGCCGAAGAGGCGGGCATACTATTAAAAATTAAAGGGGGGGAAACCCTTACTGCTGCAATATGATCAAAAGTACGGGGTCGGAGTATGATTTCTTGTCACCGCAAGCCCAAGAATACGGCCTCACCAGCAAGGAGTTTCGCATCCCTTACAGGGTAACCGTGTCTTCACAGATGCCTTGTGGCTTAGATCCATGAAGATACCCCTGGTTGATTACAGGGAGTTAGTACCTCTCCCTTCAGCAAAGACCTCGTTCGTTCAGCCTCTGTACACTGCTGGTTCTAAAGGGCCTGGCACAACTAATAGGCCCTTTGCTGTAATATGATGAGCCCAGCATAGCAGTCTCTAGGACCACCTTTAAAGACGATGCCTTAAAGCCTGTAATCCCAGCACTCCAGGAGGCTGAGGCAAGAGGATCATTGGGAGTTCGAGGTCAGCCTGGGCTACAAAGCGAGCTCAAGTCCAGCCTGAACTCTGCATAGTGAGACCCTGTGTAAAAAAAAAAAAAAAAAAGCCTTAATTTTTTTTTTTTTTTTTTGCAGTACTGGGGATCGAACTCAGGACCCTGCGCTTGCTAGGCAGGCACTTATTCCACTGAGCTATATCCCCAGCTCTGAAAGTCTCAATTCTCAAACTCTAGTAAGCGAACCTGACCAAGGGACTTTGCAAAGCAGATTTCCAGCAGTAACCCAATAAGCCTTCATCAGAAACCTAACTATTGATGCCACTAGACCTTAACTTTATTTACATAAAAAGTGGTATTTTGGTAGTTTGTTTTTTGAGACAGGGTCTTGCTATAGTTGAGGCTAGCTTTGAATACACAGCAGTCCTCCTGCCTCAGCCTCCAAGTGCTGGGATTACAGGTGTGCGCTACCACACTGAGCTAACTAGTAGTATATTAGGTATATAACAATTTATATATTACAATTATATAAGTATATATTACACATAGCTCTGTACCTTTGTTAACTAGAACCACACTGACAAATTTTTCATTTGTTCTTTACAATTTTATTGTGATCCCACTTACAGTTGCTCAACCAGTAAAACTTGAAGTCAGAGCCAATGGAATATATGTTTCTGTTGATAGTGAACATTCTTTGGTTTTCCAGCTGGGGGGGGGGTCATGTAAAATTTTCATATGAAAAGGAGCTCAGAGTCCCACACAGAAAATTCTTCAGTTTTAAGAATGTCAGAAAGATGGATCTCCAAATCCAACCATCTCCTGTACCATGTGGATCTCTGCCAGCAAAGCTTCATCCTTCAGTTTCAGCTACATAAACAAGGAAAGGAAGAACGCTTGTCATGTCTGATACACCGCATAACCTTTGAAGGCCTCCCATTTGTGGGGCCGAAGCTAAAGAACAGAGTTCCTCCGGATGGAATTGGCTTTTTGTGTGTGTGCTGGGGACGGAACCCAGGGCTTCGTGCATGGTAGGCGAGCACTCTCAGCCCCAAACCACACCTACGGGAGCGCTGTCCTTCCTGCCGGCCTCCTTTTGTTCTTTATCTAGCCTAAAACATGGGTGTGGTATCTGGAGCTGCACCGGCTGAAACTGAGGGACAGGCACTCGGTGGAGCAAAAGAGGGGCTTGAGTCACTAGTGACCTTACTGACTTGTAGTACTAGCCCTAGACTTCAGCGAATTAGAAAATCTAACTTTGTGAAGTGCTGTGTTCTAGTTCAAATTACTTGCAATTTGTAACTAACAGACCAGGGGTTGTCCATAAGCCAAATCCTGCATGCTACCTATTTTTATATAAATAAGAATTTTAGTAGAACACAGCCATTCATTTATGTAATATCTATAGTGGCTTTTGCCCATTTACAAGGGCAAAATTCAGTAGCTGCAACAGAGATTGGCCTCTGCATCCTAAAATAATTCCTATTTTGCATTTCACAGACAAAAGGTTGCTAACCCTTGGGCTAGAACAACCCCTTCATTTAAAACAAGAGGAAAAAGAAGCCCAGGGAAGTTAATGACAAGACCAGAACCATAATTCAGGCTGTCTGCCTTCGCCTTCACCTATAGAAAGGTCACCCACAGCAATATGGAGATTATTATTAAAAGCCCAGCAACTCCATGATAATGGCAAAATGATGGGTAAAGAGTCTTGAAAAAGATTCCCACCATAAAGTGCTCTGAGGTCCTGAGTTAGGCCAGCACCTTCCTCCCAGGGTCCCGGCCTCAGCAGGTACAGGCGAGGGACAGAAGCACCCGCATCTTACCTTTACCGTGTATTTGTAGGCCTGTTCAGCTTCCAGCTGCCGTCCGGCCTGAGAAGAAGTACAGCAGCTGGTGGTGAGTGTATGCCAAGCGTCAGGGCAGAGAAGTACATCGCCTCTAATGCTTCTACTGGCCACAGGCCATAGCAACTGCCCAGTTAAGAATCCCTCATTCACAAGGGAAAAAAGCTGGTATTTTCAAAACTCCTTGACTTTGGAAAGTTTAAAGACATCTGGCTTCTCTTTTTTTTTTCCTGAAGGCACCATAAATCATCTTAGGATTGAAGCCAGTTTGTTAATAATTGCACACTGCAGTGCTAATATGTGACTCACGCTGTTTTCATGGTGATGTTTAAATGATTTACCTGTGCTCCTCATCCCTTTGCCCTCAGTCACGGTGGTGGTGAACCTATGGGACGTTTGCTGCTGCAGGCTGTTTGTATCAGGGAAAGTTCTAAAAGGTTCACCATTGCTTACCTAGGAGATAATTACTTTTGTTTTCATTCTAGGTTATCAGAAATCTAAGGCCCAGAGAGATTAAATAACTGACCGGGGTTATTAACCTAATCAGCGGAAGGTCCAGGTTTTAAAACAGTGAACTCTGCCTCCAGAGTCCACGGTTTTCCTTACTACACAGCATCATCTGTATGCACTGGCAAAGCATCAGAATTACACCCATGCAGACCTGGATGTGGGGTGATTCCACTAACTACTCTACCCGTGGGTACTGCTCTTTGCCCGGGGCACTCTGTGAGTCAAGGGAGGTTATGTGAATTTGCTATTATATTTCACAATTAAATATGTACACAAGACCATAGAATGATTCTCACTGAAACAGAACTTAGAACATATAGTCCAGTTTCCTAAAGTTCACATGAAATTTTCACCAGTTCATAAAACTTGCATACCCCAAGCCCTGACTTCCTCACCTACATTTTGAACTGTTACCACTTGAGGTTCACTGACTTGCTGGGGCATTTTCTAGCAGGCCTTCTCTTACTGCTGTTACCTCTGACTCTCTTCTGCCATAGGAAGGTAGAGACCACATGGTGTAAGCCAGATAATAATGTTTTGCTATTATGAACATTGCTGCAGTAAAAATCCTTGTACATATCTTGATATATTTTCTTAGGGATGTGTCTGGATATGGAATTTGCCATATTGTAAATATACATGTGACCAAATAATGCCACATTGGACTTAATAGTGTGATATGGGGCTGGGGATATAGCTCAGTGGAATAAGCGCCTGCCTGGCAAGCAAAGATCCTGAGTTCCATCCCCAGTACTGCCAAAAAAAAAGTGGTATGAATTTATGTCTACTAGCAACAAAGAGAATCCTTATCAATGTTAATAATACCACATTTTAATTTTTCCAGTCTGATGGATATGAATTTCTGCCATATTATTTTATGATGCATTTTCATTTTTCTCAGGCTGAGCTTCTTTTCAAACATAGATTGATTTTTATAATCTCTACTTCAGCAAACTGCATATTCCTACCTCCTGCCCACATTTAATCGGACTGCCTATGGTTCTTTTCTTTTTTGTAGGAGTTATTTATATAACCTGAATGTATCCTATTTTAGTGTTCTTGTTATACCTGAGCTTCCAGTGTTTCAGTAGCTAGTTTATTGGTATTTCAAAGGTTTATGCTTTTATAATCCTAAGAAAACCTCTCTAACCCAAAGGCATAGAGGTACTCTCCACATTTCTTCTAAATGTTAAGGTTTTGCTTTTAAGATTTGGGTCTTTAGGCTGGGCATGGTGGCGCACGCCTGTCTCAAAAAGACCAAAAAAAAAAAAAATTGGGGGCCTTTCCACCAGCTGGAATTGTGTGTGTGTCTGTGGTGTGGAGTGAGGGGCTGCTTTGTGCTGCTTTGCTTTGCTGAGAAAGGGTCTCACTGCATAGTTCAGGCTGACCTCAAACTATGGTGATATTCCTGCCTCGGCATCTCCAGTGCTGGGATTTACAGGTGTGAAGCACCAAGCTCAGCCCCACTAACATTTATTTTGTTCATTTCTCTTTTAATTATAACACTCCCTGTCAACTCAGTGTCATACTGACCAGTGGACAACTAAGGGTAGCTCTCATGTCTCCCAGTTGATCTTAGTGTGAAATGCAAATTATGTAAATCCAATCAAAGGAGATTTTTTGGGGGGGGCTTTTTGAGACAGGGTCTCGCTATGCAGTTCAGGCTGGCCTTGAGCTCACTTTGTAGCCCAGGCTGGTCTGGAACTCGCAATGATCCTCCTGCCTCAGCCTCCCGAGTGCTGAGATTACAGGTGTGCGCCACCATGCCCGGTGAGATTTATTATTTAATAGATAAAGCATCTATCAGGAATTCCCCTAGTACCTCCTACACAATTCTCCATCTGAATCAAGGACAAACACCTTCAACAAGCAGTTCAACCGGATGAAAGACTCACAGAATATCTCTGCTGATGTTTGATCTAATTTACGTTCTCATATAACATTGCTCCTGCCTTTTAAATTTTTTCTTTTTTTTTTTTTTTGTTATTTATTTTTTGAGATAGAGTCTTTCCATGTAGTCCAGACTGGCTTGAACCATGTAGCCAAGTAGCCCATGTCTGGTTTCAAACTTGTGATCTTCTGTTTCAGCTTCCCAGTACTTAGATTGCTCCATTTTTAGAACTTCCTTTCTAAAAAATACATTTTAATACAATTTTTATCCATATTGCAAGTAGAAGCTGCCCAGATTTGGCCTTTTCTTTGTCATAAGTATAATGATCAAACACAGAGCTCATCAGGCTTCAGCTCTCACGTGTTAATAGCCACCTGTCTCCTGCGTCCTTGCTCCCTAACCCCGGGCCCCTGACAGGGCACTGGGTAAAGACAGTAATTCTACTCACTTTCAGGCAGACCAGAGCCAAATACGCCCACACTTCAGCATTGTAGTTGTTCAGCGCGTTGGCTTCAGAGAGCGCATCCTCAGCCTCTGTGAGCTCGTCCAGCTGGAGAGAAAAGGCAGCCGATGAATGAGGTGAAGTGGTTTTCGCCTAAGCCGGAGGAGTCAACTTAGCTGAAACCACTCTGTCCAAGTAAGACGCCCATGACATATTATCAGCTTTTTCTAACTTTAGCATCGGAATGTTATTCCAGCAAGATTTTCTGTGGTGATACAGTATATGAACCGGATTAAAAGTAGAACTGTTGTGACTAAAAAGCTAGTTAGGGGCATCTGGAGCCCTGCCCAGTGGGCTCTTCATGCCTTTCCTACCTCTCTGTTCCTCTCTGGCAAACCCGTCAGGGCCTCTGTGGACCGTGGAGCTTCAGGCTCCGGGGCTGGAAATCCGCAAGTCCTCACCGTCATCATTTATTGACAGTGGGCTGTCGGGGACATTTTCAGTTTTTTGCTTACATTGTGCATCTCTTTCTTGAGGCTAAAGTCTACTTGTCCTGTCAAAATGCTGCTGTCCAGAAAGCTTCCTTTCCCCTAGTATCAGTGACCAACTGAGCAACTGATACAGTGTCCAGGGTCTCTAGAGTGCTGCCCGAGCTTCAGGCCCAGAAGGTCACTGCTACTGCCCAAGCGCATGAGTTCGCTTTGTAAAACCTGCCACCCCCCAGCCAAGGAGGAAGAAGGCTTTCCACAAGACAGGCCCAGAGAGGGCACACCACTACAGTGCACCACCGCGCCTGCCTCCTTTGGTACTCATTGAGTAGATTCCTTATCTCCTGTATCATCTTTTTCTTACAGCTAACGTCACACAAGAGTGTCTAAACCAAATAACAGTCATTTTCTAAAATGTCTCCTCCTGGTACTTGTTTTTATAGGATTTTATTTTTTGTTTTTGTTTGGAGACAGGGTCTTGCTACACTATACTAGCTTTGAACTCACTACATAGCTCAGGCTGGCCGAGAACCTATGGCGACTCTCCTGCTTCGGTTTCCTGAGTGCTGGGGATACAGGTTCGCACCACCATGCCAGGCTAAGGGTCTTCAAAGCATATTTTGTTTTCCTAGTTAGATTGATCTTCAGGGCAAGAAGAGCGTTGAAGACACCTGTTCCTGAGTGCAGACTTCCCCAGTTGCCATCCCACTGTCCTCACAAACTCCCAGTGTGCTTGGAAAATCAAGGGATCAAGGTCACTGGTGTGCACAAGCCCAGCCTCAAGTCTTCCTTCACTTACCCGGTAGCAGGCAATTCCCAGTCCCAGCCAGGTAAGACAGGAAGGAGATCTCTTACAGGCCTGCATGTAGGTTCTCTTTGCCTTTTCATACTATATATAAAAAGAAAGAACTACTGTTATAGAAGCTTCAACCACTGTGTTGTTTGAAAATCATGGGTTCTCTTGATAGTTTCATTTCAGAACAATTTAAGTGATCCCTTGGATTGCATTTTTACATCTAGCTTAAGGGAGATATTACAAGATCGGGGAGAGGAGACAGACAGACCAAATGAAAGGGAAGACTTCATCTGGAAGCAGTTCCAAAGACATGTATGGTCTCTAAGGTTTGAGGCAAGGGATTACATTGAAAGTTCCAGGCAACCACCGTGATCATCTAAGTTCCACCAGGACCTCATGGACTGTTCCCTTTCACTTCAAAGTGAAAGGAGAATGTCTGGACTGGAGTATTCTTTTTTTTTGTTTTTGTCTTTTTGAGACAGGGTCTCACTGTGCAGTTTAGGCTGGCCTTGAGCTCACTTTGTAGCCCAGGCTGGTCTTGAACTCGCAACAATGCTAGTGCCTCAGCCTCTCGAGTGCTGGGATTACAGCCACCACACCTGGCAGGACTGCAATATTCTTGACATAGCGTCATCATTCTGAGAGTCTGTCCCTTATATGTGGTCTTAAGAGGCTACTCAGCTATTTAGTGACTGAAGCAGAAGGCCCACTTTCAAACCCAGGGGTGTGGGTCTACTTTTTTCTTCACTTTGTGGGTATTTCCTAAAATATGGAAGGGAAGTGCTAGAGGCAGGTGCCCTGTGCATTGGGGTTGGCCTCAGATGTATCAAACACAGCTGTGTTGAGAACAAAGTTTGGAGAAGTCCTTTTTTTTTTTTTTTGAGAAGTCTTTTTGAGACTCATGATACTCTCTGTTAGTTAAGATGAGAATGTTTCTAGTACTGCAAATAAAATAAGTTTCACTGCTGCTAATAAAAATTAATCTTAGCTGGGCGTGGTGGTGCACGCCTGTAGTCCCAGCTCTCAGGAGGCTGAGGCAGGAGGATCTTTGCAAGTTCAAGACCAGCCTGAACTGCATACGGAGACCCTGTCTCAAAAAGATAAAATAAAATAAAAAATTAATCTTAGCTAACATAACATTTACTGAGGCTTAATAACTTTTCAGTACTGTAACGATTAAAACCATGAACTCTGGTTTTAGACCACTGGGTCTGAAACTCACTTCCACTAATCCCTGGATATCTGATATCGGGCAAGTCACTCCCTTTGGGTGTAAACATGTCACTACCACATTACTATTTTTTGTATGGACATAAATGCTTGACTGTAATCAGGCCCCAGGCCAGTGTACGCGGTTAAGGCCCACCTGCTCTCCTTACCTCCTTCTCTTGCAGATAGATGAGCCCGAGGCGCAGGAAGATGAAGTGCATCCCAGAAGCGTCCACTACAAAACTCACGGTTCGCTCGTAGCACGCTTTGGCCTCAGTGTGATTTCCACTCAGAAAACAGAGGTGGCCCTTCAGGCCCCAGACATCAGGGTTCTGAGAAAACACAAAACAGTGAGTACATGGAATGGCTGCCATGTAAGAGCAGGCTGAAGGCCTTTGCTTCACACTACACTGAGATCAGTAGGTTTCCTTTTTCTATGTGCACTCGGAAAGAGGGTCATCCAGTTGCACCGGGGCTATTTTTCTAGGTCAGCCTGCCTTCTCTCTCTCTCTCTGTCTTTCTTTCTCTCTCTCCCTCTCTCCTTCCATCTCTCCTTCCTTCCTGCCTTCCTTTTTTTCTTTCTTTCTTTCTTAGCCAGGGTTTCACTATACAGTGCAGTCTGGCCTTGAGCTCACATTATAATTTTGTAGTCCAGGCTGGCCTCACATTCACAGCAACCCTCCTGCCTCTGCCTCCCTAGGGTTACAGGCATGCACCACCTCACCTGGTTCTCGTTTCTTTCTTGCATTCTTCAAAGCCGTTTTGTCTTTGAGGTGAGTATCAAGAAAAACACGTATAACCAGGACAATACTCTCAAGGAGAGAAGAGAAGTCTAGAAAATTTGAAATAGATGAATATTATTCTGCTAAAGAGGTATCTTTATCCTTTTGTCTGCCTTTTGCAAAATTTATGATTACTTAAGAAAAACAAACGGCTGGGTGTGGTGGCGCACGCCTGTAATCCCAGCACTCAGGAGGCTGAGGCAGGAGGATCATTGGGAGTTCAAGGCCAGCCTGGGCTACAAAGTGAGTTCAACGCCAGCCTGAACTGCATAGCAAGACCCTGTCTCAAAAAGACAAAAAGAAAAGAAAACTGAAGGACACCAATAGATGACTTGACTGATGTTCCCCACTCCTGGTTACAAGAAATCAACCTGTAATACAGCACCAAGATTTTTTCCCGTTTTTGAGATGGAAATCTCACTATGTTGCCCAGGCTGGCCTCAAACTCCTGGGCTCAGTTGATCTTTCTGCCTCAGCCAAGTAGCTGGGACCAAGCAGCTGAGACCAGAGGTGCATGCCTGTGTCCAGACGGCACCACAACTTTCAGCAAAGCCTACTCTTCCCCGGCTTCCACTCATGAGGCTCTAGTGAGAGCCATTACCAGGTAATCCATCTGGGCTGCTTGTTGAAGGTACTCCTCTGCCTTGGCAAAGTCCTTCTTGAGAAGATGAGTCTGGGCCAGCACCAAGAAGTACTCACAGCTGGGTCCTCCATGAGGGCACAGCAGCTCGTGTGCAAGCACTCTGTCCACATACTGCGAGGGAAGAGCATGAGGAGCATGTAAGCGCCAGTGCTGCATTCGCCCCGGAGCTTTCATGGTTGAAGATTCACACAAATAGCAAGAAGTATCTTACAGAATGAAAGTACTGCCCTCAGCGTCAAAGGGCTGGGGTCCACCACGTTCAGTACTTCATGTCCTGTCGCCAGCTACTCGCTTGTCCCCCAGCAGGAACCCTTCCGCATGAACAGCATGCAACACAATCCGAGTCCTGCTGGCCATCCTGCTCGGTGGGTCTTAGGTTGTATTTATTAGGCAGTGGACAAAGCACTTCATCAGCTACCCCATTCTGTACCCCACTGGCACGTGAACATTGCAGACAGCTGTCACTGGAAAAATTCTAGGCTCAGAATCTTAGACACATAAATACGTGTTTCTGCCATACCTCCAAACATTTCTGTTTACCAGTTTTGCTCTGGGGGACATGCCTTGCTTTGCACACTTTAAAAGGCCTGTAAATGAGGCAAAGTCAGGTGTACCTGCGAGGCAGAGGGCCTTTTGTTCTCCGTCTGCTCCCATCTCAGACTATGAGGCAGAAACCTTAGCAAAGTACTGGGGGCAGTGACGGCAGCTGTTCTCTCCCGCCTTCTGGCTCTCTGACCTGGCAGAGAAAGACTTATGCGACTGCAAGGGGCGCCTGTTCCCACTGGGAGGGTCCGGGTGCTAAGGCTCCTGCTTAACGTGGCCCAGTCCCACCCAGGCCCTCGTTCTTGTACTTTTTGGAGCCTGCCTGCCCGCAAGGGGGACTTGTGCTCTGCAGGGCCTGAGCCACCTCCCTTGTCTCCTGGGCTCTGCTGTCACCCCTGTGTGCGCAAGGATACGCGCTTTGCTTCCCACACAGCAGATCCCAAAGGATGTGCTTCTGCTCTGGGCGGAGGCCACAGTCTCCCAGCTGCTGCACCTGTGACTGCCTGGGTAAGTCACATGTGGGACCAGTGACATTCTCTAGCCCAGTTGGTTTGCTTTTCCCCCTTCAGTACCATGCCTGAAGCCAGGGCCTTGGTACTGAGTTACATCCTCAGCCTTTGTAACTTTTATTTTGAGACAGGGTCTTCTTACTAGGTGGCTGAGTTGCCCAGGTTGGGCTTGAACTTTCGATCCTCTTGACTCAGCCTCCCAGAGTGCTGGGATTAAAGGCTCGTGCCACCATGCTTGGCTATAACAATTTTACCAATAAAATTTAATTAATTTAAGCCCCCCACCCCATGAAGCACTACGCGAAGGTTTTCGATTGGTTCTGAAAGGGAGGGAGGATATAATTGGGCTTATGAGCCCTCAACACTCATGTAAGTTCCTATAAGGAAGTGGTATCAGGCTGTGGGTGACTTATGGGGTCTGACTGCTCTGTGGGTGTTCTACAGCGGGGAGAGGTGCAGTGACACCTGTTCACACTGTCTGCAAAGCACTCTGTATTTGGACATTCTCCCTAGGTTTAAGGTGTACTTAAGGTATATGCAAAGCACTGCATCTCGGTGAGAAGGGCATGCTTAGCACGCACAAGGCCCTGGATTCAATCTCCGGCATTAAAAAAGCATATTTGACTTTTATGTCACAGATGTTTAAGTTTGCAAAGATACCACTATAGACAGAATAAGGAGTTCACTAAAGGGTTTCCATTTACTGTGCTTTTCCAAATATTCTGACCTGCACAGCATTGACTTTCATCAAGAAGCGTATGGTCTCCATGAAGATGCTGGTAGCAGTTGAGGAGACGCCAGAATGAGGGATAGGATGTAAAACAGGTGGTAGATCTTGACATTTTGATGCTTCTGAAAATGTTATATTAAAAGGGTAGAAGATCAGATGTAAAAGAAAACATGTCAGAAGCTCAGACACGCTAATGTAGCCGGCAGAGTGTTCTGATACACAGCGTGAGAAGGGTCACGCTGTGAACAGCAACAGGGGTCTCCAGCCGTGCTCCCCCAAAGAACGCCAGAGTCCGTAAGGTAAGTCTACTGGTAGACCCAAAGACAAGTCCCAACCAAATGGAAGGCTTCTAAAAGTATTCAGACCCCTTAACTGTGAAACGCAACTGGGTGATACTCCTAAAATAAGCCTCATTACGAGGGCCTAGGTGTTTTGTTGGGTCCTTCCATGAATTAATCATAAAACCCTTGCTATCGGAAGAGATACATGACCGAGTTTGGAATTTTAGAGACTAACTGGGAAGAACGTAGTCAGTACGAATTCAAACAAGGTGGGGTTTCCACTTTTATAATCAAGAGTTTTACCCTTGTCTAGTTTGTTCATGCCCCTATTTCAAGTGGGAATCCTGACATCTAGTTACCTTTTTTGGTTGGTAGCTCCTTGAAAACCATGCTGGAGAGTTTAGGCCCAATACTCGGATCCTGATACTGTATAGTCAGTATGGGTTCTTGTGACTCAGGCTGAAGTTTGGGAGAACCTTCGAGAACTTCATCTACAGTGGTAAACACAGCTACGGATCCTAAACAGATTAAATTTTGATGGGAAAAAATTTTCCTACCTTGAGTATTAAAATTTTCAAAGCATAAGAAACATATTCCCCAAATACTGCATGAAGGACAGACTTATTTGATAGCCTCAAAAAACATTTAGACCCCCCCCAAAATAAAAGACCCAATCAAAAAATGAGCAACTGAAATGAACAGACACTTCTCAGAAGAAGAAACACAAATGGCTAATAAATATATGAAAAAATATTCAACATCTCTGGCCATTAGAGACATATAAATTAAAACAACATTGAGATTTCCTCTTACTCTGGAAAGAACAGACATCATTAAGAAATCAAATAATAACAAATGCTGGCAAGGCTGTGGGGAAAAAATAACTCTTCTCCATTGTTTGTAGGGATATAAACTGGTGAAACCATTGTAGAAGTCAATATGGAGATTCCTCCAAAAACTAAAACTAGAAATTCCATTTGACCCAGCTATTCCCCTTCTAGGCATCTTCCCACAACAGTTAAAGACATCATATTGCAGTGATATATGTTTATTTATCATTTTTATAGCAGCACAATTCACAATAGCTAAATCTTGGGAGCAACCTATATGTCCGTCAATGGATGAATGGATAAAAAAATCTGGTATTTACACACGATAGAGTACTGTTCTGCCATACAGGATAAACGAGTTATTTGTGAGACCAACTACAGTTTTAGTTATTGCTGCTTTATTTTTCCTGTTGGCCTAAATGTATTTTTTTATTAGTACATGTTTGTAGTACACAGTGAACACAGTATGGGGAGCTGGTACAGGTGCATAATGCATCTTAATTGTTTGAGACCATAATGTTAAGTGAAGTAAATCAGACACACAAGTTTAAATAGCACATGCTTCTCTTATAGGAGAAAACTAGTATGTACGTAAAATATAAAATAAAAGAAAAAAATACAGAAGAGAAAAAAGTTACTGTAATCCAGTATGACCAAGGTATAAAAAATGTATCTTGATTCAGTATAATTGTTTCTGGTCTGTTAGTCTTGCTGTATATCTTGTGTTTATGATAATTAACTTGATAAAGACTTAAATAAATCTGACCCTGGCCAAAAAAAAAATGTTATGTACATGCACCAGCTCCCCACAACAGATGTAATCATTATGTACTGCAAACATGCACTAATAAAATAAAAACTAAGAGAGTGTACATATACACAATGGAGTACTGCCCTGCCGTGAAGGATAAAGGAGTCCGTGCACCTTGAGACAGTACCGTTAAGTGAAACACATCAGAAGCACAAGCTTAAGTATCTCATGCTTTCTCTCCTATGAAAAATCCAAGTATAAATGAAGAGCAGAATAAAAGATAGATAACAGGAAACGGGGGCAGACGTTTTGCAGATTGGAAGGGGACCAAGGGATAGAGGAGGGAAAGGGAGTTAAAAGGACAGTTAAGATGTGTTATGGCCGGGCCTGGTGGCGCACGCCTGTAATCCCAGCACTGGGGAGGCTGAGGCAGGAGGATTGTTGCAAGTTGGAGACCAGCCTGGGCTACAAACTGAGCTCCCTATCTCAAAAAAAAAAAAAAAGGTGTATTATGTACATGTACCAAGTTCCCATACTGTGATCACTGTGTACTACAAACATGTTCTAATAAAAAAAAACTCAGGCTAATGGGGAAAATAAAGCAGCAATAACTATAGTTAAAGAAGAACACTGTGCTAGCAATGGAATCTGTAAACTCTAAATTAAAGAGTCTCATCGGGGAAAATGTTAAAATTTTAATAACATAGACAATGATCTGAGAAAATGGAGAAACTGTCCATAAGCTTAAGTTGTACGGCTTAATAATATAAAATTATTAATTACCTCTAAACCTATAATTTCACTGTAGTCCAAATAAAAATTTCAGCTATATCCTAACATACACTTGATTAATGAACTATAAAATCTGCATGGATGAATAAAGGCTCAGGATAGCCAAGAAAGCTATAAAAAAGCAATTAGCTGGGGAGCCAGGTATTAAGGCTCACTGTAAACCAAGACAGTAAGCGGGTATGCATGTCACACTGCTTCATATCTATATAACATAGTTATAATAGAATGAAGAGTTCAGAGTTTAAGTTCTATACCTTCAATCAAAGAGAAAATAATGGTTGCTCAGTAGATAAGGCTGAGAAAACTAGCTCTGGAAAGAAATCAAACTGAACATCAGCCTGATATCATGTTCAAAAAAAGAGTCCCAGGCTGAGGATATAGCTCAGTGGCACAGCACCTGCCTGGCAAGCATGAGGTAGTGAGTTCAATTCCTGTACAAACAAACAAACAGAGTCCCTGTACACTGAAGAGCTAAATGTGAAACTATCATAAAGTTACTTAAAGAGAAAAGAACTGCTAAAAACAAAACAAAACTAAAAAAAAAAGAACTACTAAAACAAAATTTCAGAAGTACAAAACTATAAAAGACATAAAATTAAACAACATAATCAGCTAACTAGACCTAACTGACATCTATAAAACATTTTACTCAACAAAAGCAGAATACATCTTCGAGTTTACGTGGAATATTTACTAAAGTAGACCATATGTGGGGCCATGAAACAAGTTTCAATAATTATAAGATGATTCAAACTATACAAAGTGCATTTTCTAATCACAGTGACATTAAATTAGAAGGCTAAAGCAAAGATATCTGGGGGAAAAAAACCTCAAAATATGTAGAAAATTTAAATCACCTGGCTAAGTAATTGCCTGGCTAAATAATCCATGGTCCTAACCATTCAACCCCTAGGTATTTTACCCGCAAGAAGTGAAAGCACATACCCATACACAAACTTGCAGACTGATGTCCAGGGTGGCATTATTTCAATAACCCCAAGAAAGAAAGAACCCAAACATCTATCAACAGATGAACAGATAAACACATTGTATCTGCTCAAGTAGATGCAGCATAACAATAAAAAAGGGTCCACGATATATAAGCGAGAGCACAGGTGAACATGCTCAGTGAAGAAAGTCAAGAAAAACAAGAGTGTCTGCTGTGTGATTCTACTGGAAATTCTAAAACATACTAGAAGAACAAATTCACCTTTAGTGACAGCAGATTTGTGGTCATCTGGAAAAGGGAACATGAGAAATACAGACCTGGGCACAGAAAAGTGTTTGTTATCTTAATTGTGGTGGCATTTTCATGGATGGGTCCGTGTGCCAACATGAATTAAGTACTGAAGTAGTGCAGCTTATGAAATGTGAGTTATGCCTCCAGCTTTAAAAATGTGTGCACACAAAGTAGTCATGCGCACACGAAGAAGCACACAGACCACAGTGTGCACATCACACACACAGGAACGAGTGATTTCCTGAAGTAGAGGAAAAGAGAATGGCAGTGAAGAAACGGGAGGAAGAGGTGAATAAGCACCAATAAATTTAAGAATTATGAGACAGAAACCTTCCGTGGAGGGGAGGAAAGGAGAGAGAAAAGAAAATCATTCTAGAATGGTACCCCTTTTTAAGGGATACTTTAAGAGTATGGTAAATTCTGTAAGATTCAAATAACAGCATCAACAGAAGTTTCAGATCATTAATCTTCTGAAGAAAGAAATATTTAGAAGTCTATCCTGATACCCCTGAAATAACTCAAACTCTAGCGTTCATGCATTTAACAGACATTTACTTAGTGCGTGCTTCGTGCCAGGTCCAACTCGTGAGGCTGGTAAGATTCCCAACAGACCCCCACCACCTCCACTCCCCGTTCCTACCCTGTGGGCCTTCCACCTTGAGACCCGTGACAGAAGCATCCTTTGGGGTTCCCAAAGCGCCGAAGTTAGGTTCTGTTTTCCTCCCTTCTTCGGTGTCCTCAATAGTTCCAGTGCTCTTGTGCTTCATTACTTGTGTCTGAAACCTTTGTGCCTGCAGCTGTTTGTAGGCCTCATGAAATGCCATTTCCATTCGAATATCATTGTTTTGAATTTCATAATATAAACCTGAGAAAAGAACCATGTTATTAAATAATTTTCTACTTAAAAGTAATTAGAAAAATAAACACAATATTTTTGTATCCATAAAAAAAAAAAAGAACCACATTATCAACCACTGAAGAGTAGAGGAGGAAAGTCTTTCGTCTGCCATGTTTTGAGACAGGTTCTCACTCTGTAGCTCAGGCTGGCCTAGAACTCTCTACAGTCCTCTTGTCTCAGCCTCCCAAGTTCTGGAGAGGAGACAGTCTTATAATGGAAAAAAAATGCTTCGGTATCACAAGAAAATAACATACCAAGTAGAGTCCAGGCTACAACATTGGTTGGCTCCAAGCAAGTGGCATCTTCAAAGAAGATTTCTGCTTGCTCGTAGTTCTCCATCAAGACAGCGAGCACACCACACAGCAGCAGGCTGGGAAGCGACAGCGAACACGGTTAGCAGCACGGGCCAGTGCCACCTTCATGGAAACAGCACAGTCTCATGTAGAAGTTTATCCGCTTCTATTCATTCTAACCTCCCTCTGCCTCTACCTGTGGATGTGGCTCTCGTTCAAAGACAGAGCTTTCCGAAAACACTCTTGTGCTTTGATGTTGTCTTCAGTTAAGAGGCAGAAAGCACCATAATCCAGCCAGTGCTCCAGGTTCTGGGGCTCACGGACCAACCTCTAGGCATGCAAAACACCAGGAGGGCCAAGGTTATTGTGGCTCTGCATCCTCCTTGTGCATATAACTTCAGACAGCAGGCCCTAGACAGACACTAAGAGTTCTATGAAAGCGGGCAGCCAGGACGACGACTTGGCTTACCCCAGAATTCTAAAAGCCTAGCACAATTCTGTTATGGCTTTTAGAAGATCATCAAAAAAACTGTTGAAATAATTTAAAAAGATAATCTTCAAGCCATTTCTTTTCAGTGTGTTGTCACTCAAAACTCATCCCATACTTTGGCAGCCTAAAAATTCACTCCCAGTTCCACCGAGTATATATAATAATTTCTGTCATAATCTTAAGATAGCAATTATGGGTTTATCTACAAGTCTGGGTGGGAGGAAGTTCCTCTTTGTAAGTGGAAACTACAAACATGGAGTAAAAGAAATTGAAGAAGATGTAAACGAGTGGAAAGACTCCATCTTCATGATTTAGTATTGTTAAGATGTCAGTACTGCCAAAAGCAATCTACACGTACAGCAAAATCCACATAAAATTCCAATAAAAATCCTTATAAACACAGACTTACATACGTCCCAGTAATTTCATTCTTTGGTATATAAACTAAATCATTAAAAAACAGGTAGTAAAACAAATGCTTATACACAAATACTGTTTTGTTTTAACCTATTTTCAATTTTTATTTTTTATTAGTACATTTGTATTACCTAGTTATCACATTCCTCGTGAGGAGCTGGTGCGTGTATGTCACACATACAAATGTTTTGAGAACTCTTTATAACCTAGATACCATTCTTTTATCAAGTATGTTTTATAATTATTTACTTTAACCTGTACTATTTTTCTTTCTCTTTTATGGGGCACAAGTTTTTTGTTTTTGTTTTTATTTTGATGAAGTTCTCTTTGGCACATTTCTGTTTGGTCTTTGGTCTCATGTCTTGGTCTCATGTCTAGCAACTCTAACTCTGGGTTGGGGAGCTATTCTCCCATGTTTCTTTTCAAAGTTTTATAGCTTCATGTTTTACATTTAGATTTATTATCCACTTGGAGTTGATTTTTATAAAATGTTTAAGGTTAGATTAAGATCCATTTACTTTGCACACACATGACCAACTGTTCTACATGATTTGTTGGAAAGACTCTCTCATCAGCACTGAATTTCTGCTATGCCTTTATCAAATATCAAATGACCTCCGTTGTGTGGCTTATTTTTGAACTCTTTTACTGATGTATATATGGATGTATTTCATCAACCCAGTTTGATCTTAAACAATCAAAACTACTATTTTATACCAATAGTTCACAAGTAATAGGAACAACAACTACTGAGAAGGTGGTCACCTCTTCATAGTACACGGCCGCCACGTCAAAGTTCTCGCTGACTTCTGCTTCAAACGCGAAGAGGCGAAGCTGTTCACTGCTGCTGGGGATGGTTGCCACAGAGCCTTGGATGTCATCCGGCATAATCTTGTCAATGTCAAAGTGTTAAGCAAACAAAATGAAGAAATTACTACGGGAGAGGTTTGTGAGAATAAACCAAAGACCAGGCAAAACATCTAAAATGATGCTGAAGTTTCTTACAACGTTGGCATTCATGTAAGACAAGGAGAGAGAACCAAGACACAAGTATCAAGGGTAAAACAGGAGCTGGGGATATAGCTCAGTGGAATAAGCGCCTGCCTAGCAAGCGCAGGGTCCTGAGTTCAATCCCCAGTACCACCAAAAAAAAAAAACAAAGGGTAAAACAGAAGCTCAGATATTTGAATAACAAAAATCTGAGCTCAAGGAAGTGAATAAAAATTGATAGTTAAGATAGTGATACTCTACTAAGTTCTCTTAGTTCATTGAAAAAGATAGGCCCGTGCTAATATCGTTCGGACAATTACATGCCGCTATCTTGTACTCTGAGTAGTTTAAAGATAACAATACTCATTGTATTAACCATTGTTAACCCCCATCATATTGTTTTGGAATTTTGTTTTTTGTTCTGTCTTTTTTCTTTAAAATTAAAAACAAAATTGCTTAAGGCAGAAACAACTGTCCACCTTGAAAGCAGCCAGAGTTCCTCGCAAGCTGCCTCCACGCTCTCCAGTGTGTAAGACAAATACTACCATTTTCCAGATGCCATTATTTGAAAAAGGTTGGGGATCCCTATCTAGAGTATTTAGTTATTTATTCATTTATTCAGGGGTTTTTTGAGACAGAGTCTTCTCGGGAGTTCAGGCTGGCCTGGAACTCACTCTGTAGTCCAGGCCGGCCCCGAACTGAAATCCTGTCTCAGCTTCAAGTGCTAGGATTACAAGCATGCACCACCACACCCAGTTTAGACTCTAAATGGAGAAAGTGGGAGACTAAGAACAAAGCCTTGGAACCTGGATTTATACCTTCAGTGAGACACACAGTTGGATCCTACAAAGGAGATACTTCAGAAACAACCAGAAGAGTAGGGGAAAAAAACAGAAAAAGGACATATACCCAGATCAGAGAAGTCTGGTGCAATTAAAAATTTGAGTCAGATGTCATGCCTCAGGGAGACTTCATATTCTTTGATTAAAAATGAAGAGCCAGGCATGGGGGCATAGACCTGTAATCCTAACACTTGGGAGGCTGAGGCAAGAGGATCCTTGTCGAGTTTGAGGCCAGCCTTGGCTACATAGTGAGTTCAAGGCCAGTCTGCACTACATAGTGAGACTCTGTCCCAAAAATAAATAAATGATGATAGTGGAATGTGATCAATAGTACAAATATGAATTAATAAAAAAAATTTTTAATCAAAATGGTATTAGACAGTTGCAAAGAATGGGACGAGGAGAGCCCCATTTGAGATGAGCCAGAGAGCGTATCTGTTAAGTGGGCGATGCCTCTGTGCTTTGCTATTTTTTAGTTTTGATGACGATGACCCCGAAGTGCCTCTGGCAAGAGTTCCAGCCCCAAACCAGAAATTCTCTCTGTCTGATGCCCCACTCCCCGAGCCCTCGTCTCAGGCTTCCACCGCTTGGTCCCACAGTTCACAGGAGACAGCTCTCCGACTTTATTTCCCTCCCTCCCAAAGCCCGGGGTTTCCCACAGGCACCCCCGGCCCGTGGCTGCCTGCACACGCTACTCCCTCGCGCGAACACGCAAGTCTCAGGCTCTTCATCTTCAGAACCCCCGCGTAAAACAATCCCCCAACCCGACTTCATGCTTGAACAGGTGAAGCTAACTGGCTCTACGGAAAACCGGAGGAGGCATAGAGACACCCGAGCCTGCAGACACTGCGGCCCTTGGCCTCAGCTGAGCGTGTGTACTCTCCTGTCTCTGCGTCTGTCCTTGTTAGCGGTGCATTCCCTAACGCAATGTGACGCCTACGTTTTCTTCTCCAAGCTTTTCATTCACCCTTTATCCCCCTCACTTTCAAAAAAGACCCATGTCCCATCAGGCAAGACACCCTTAGCTTTTTCACCCCACACCTAAGCCATCTATTTCTGCCTCCGTTGCGTCTCTTTTCTTTCTGTCTGATAGCAGAAAGCACCGTACACCTCCCTGCCGCAAGGCTCACCCCGCGTCAAAGCCCTTGACCTTTCCGAGCTGCAGCCCTGGCGCGCTGATGCTCGTCGCCTCTCCTCTCCTGCCTCAGTCTTCAACTTCCCGCCGCGCTGACTCCTGTCCCCAATCCTGCCGGCGTGCGCCATGCTTTCCAGCCCAGGAGAGGCCTATAGTTTCTACCTTCCATTTTCCCGCTTTTCTCCTTCATTCAACTTGCTGAATTTATGTTTATCTATTTCCTAATCACATATCCACTGCTCAGTTCATTCTCACTGTAATCCTCCCACATTAGCCCCGTGAAATTGCTGGGTAAAGATTTAAAATAACCTCACCTCCTGGCAAACACAACGTCCTGGGTTCAATTCCCAGTACAAAAAAAAAAGATTTAAAATAACCTCATTGTTGCCAAACCCAATGAAAATTTCACAGATATTGTTTTTCTTAAATTCCTAGGGGTATTTAATGTCGACCACTTTCTCTTAAAATTCTCCCCTTGACCCCCGTGACACTAGGGTCTCCTGGTTCGGGGAGTCAAACTCAGGACCTTGCACTTGCCAGACAGGCGCTGTGCCGCTAAGCCATCTCCCCAGCCCTCTGTTGCCTTCTGAACAACAACGTTGTCTCCTCCTCCTATTCGCCCACCCACCCGTCCCTTAGATGCTGGTGTTTGCTGGGGTCCGGCCTCAGCTCTCTGTCTTCTCCTCGTGTTTTTCTCGGGAAGCCGCACCTACGGCTGTGGCTCCCCAAATCTCATCTCTAGCTCAGCTCTCTCTCCGCTGTGAGGAAAAACCTCACTGGGGCCGATGTCCAAAGCTGAATTCAACATCACCTGCACCCAGTGTCATTCAAGTTGCGGTCCTTGGCCCGGTTCATGTCAACATCAGTAGCCCGGACGCTGAACATTAAACCTCGGAACCCTTGACTCCTCTTCCTCTGTATTCCGTAGGGGCAGCTGACATTCCCAGTCCCACCGCCTCTAACCAGTCCTCCCAAAAGACTGTCAGAGTGGGTTTTTTAAAATGCAAAATGTAAACCTGATCATAACATTCCTCAATGTAAAACAGTTCAACGTATTGCTCTCAACTGCTCCGAGAAAAGTCAAACTTACACGGCACACAGGGCCTCCTTCCGCTCTCCCCGTTTCCCCAGCTTCATCTGATTCTCCGCCCCAACAACCCCCACTCCCCACTGGAGCTCCCAGGCTCCTCCAACTGCAGTGCTCCCTGGGCCTCACCTCACCTGCCCCTGGAGAAGAGCTTCCTCTCGTCTGCACAGGCCCTGCTTAAGGCACAGCTCCTCTGTGAGTCCTTCCCCTCGAGGGCCCAGCGTGAAATAGGTCACTTCTTTAGGTAACCCTGACCTGCTCTCCGATCCCCGCACCCCTGCCATGTCTCTGTCTCACTCTGGTACAGTGGTCTCTATTTTCTGCCTGTCTCCTCCCCTGGGCAGGGATTCCTTCGGGACAGAGGGCAGCGGCAACTTCCCAACCCCTGCTCAGCTCTCAGTGGGTCTCCAAATCCACTGGCTCATGTCATCTGCGCTCAAGGCAGGCCTGTCCTCCACGTCCCCCTGTAAGGGACACTTCTGCCCTTCCTCTCCCAGGCCGTGGGGGGCGGGAGGCGGCAGTGAAGGAATGAGCAGAGCAAGCAGAGGCCTGGAGGAGGCACAGCGGCCAGAGGCCACCAGGGTACAAAAGACTGATTTCGTCATTGTTTTCAAATAAACCACAACTGAACACATACAAAACTGAGCAGATGAAGGCAAGACACAAGCTGTGCACACACAGATACCAAGAGACCAGGATATGGTAGGACACCGACTGCCAGTCCTAGGAAAAGCCTGTCGGCAGTGCCACTGTCATTTAGGTGTGATATATGTACCATAACATCCCTCACTCCCGTTGGCACATGCTTGCAGTACATCGCGGTCCCGCCCTGTGTAAGGGGTTGGCAAAGGTACCTAGCACATGTCCAGTCCCTTCTTTTTCTCCCTCACCTCCACCCTCTTTTATTTTTCCGGCATCAGATTCATTGATTTATGATAGACCTTATAAAGTTACTTATTACATATACAAATTGAAAACCAGAGTAATTCATCAAAAAAATGTATAAAACATGGAAGACTAAAAACTTACAATCTTTGTTTTTGTCCTCTTGAAAAAAAAGTTCAGAATTGTGAACATTCATAGATAAATAATGGTTTTTTGTTTCAGAATTTCCAGCATCTATTTTATCTTTTTTGAAAATCCCATCACATGGTTGCGAACTATAAAATTAATTTTAATAGGAAATACCTGGCTCCCCCCAAACTTATCTTAGACAGTTACTTACTCATCTTTGTGTTCTCAGTGCCTAGCATGAGCAGACACTTAAATATTTTTTTACTAAGGGAAAAAAGCAAAGGAAGGATTAACTCAAGGGAGACCCTTTCTTTTTCTTTTTCTCTTCTGGAACTGGGAATCAAACTCAGGACCTCGCACTTGGCGGTTAGGCGCTGTGCCACTGAGCTGTATCCCCAGTTCAAAGGAGACCCTGATGTTCTACAGAGAAAAGAAAAAGCTCCCAGTTCACCTACCTGGTTTAGGGCCACATGCATCTGATCTACCAAGAACACATAAAGCTCACTGATAAATGTCTGTAGTTCCTCCTGACTTTCAAATGATGTTGTCTTCAAATATTTCTCTCTCACGATCTTTACCACAGCGTGCTGCAAGACGGACACATTACCCTTTCATTAATAAACAACACAGAAGAGCGCCACAGATAGCACGGGTCAGGACTTTGGGTCCCGGGCCCACCAAAACCAGATGGGGGTTTGGTTCTCCTCTGGTGGCTGCTAGACTCTTAGTTCAACGATACTCCCTCGGCCACCACGCTCTCCATGGCTTCCTTTGTTGATGGCGACATCAGGAAGGGGTAGTACAGGACTCATCCCCTGTGAAGAGTCAGATGGCTGAAGAAAACCTGCACTTTCGGTGTGCGCACCATGTCTCTCATAGCGGTCGTGTCAAGGGAGCGAGCCCCGTCTGAAAGTCCACAGAATGGAATTCTGGTTCTAATGCTGCCGCTATGCACCTGCATAAATTACCCTACAGTCTGGGGCCTCCGTCTCCTCTGCTGTTAAGTGGATACGTAGCCCCAGTACTATCAACTTACTTTGGAAGATGACTGAAAAGCCAAAGGGAGAAAACAGAAGTAGAAGCTTACAATGCTACGAAATACTCCCTACCCACAGCTTCGGTCTGCCGCGGTCAGCTGCAGCCTGAAGATACTATGTGGGAGAGGTAAACAGGTACGGGGGAGACAGTGCAAATAACACAGTGAAAAACTAAATGATACATATTTTACGTGTGTCGCATGGTGAGTCGCATGATGAAACCCGCTGCCTGCTCCATCCGCCGGGGATGTGAACCATCCCCTGCCCTGTCCAGCGTTTCCGAGCTGCATCCGCCACCACCCTCTCAGCACCTAACAGCCGTCTCGTCATGAGGATGACTGCCGTGGTATCACGGTTCTCACACACAGCGGTCTTGCCTTCACTTAACAAGGGCACCAGAGCGCAAGAGCAGTGAGGTAACAACGCGGATACACCGAGGGGAAGCCACCGAGCACTTCCTCTAAATGAGAAGCGAGTTTATCACAGGCGTGCGTACCTGTGCATACATGTGGATAGAGAAAAAGCAGTGCATGCAGAGAGTCTGGTGCAGACATAGTTTCAGGAGTCTGCTACTGGGGGTCTTAGAACATTCACCCCACAGCCAAGGAGGGGACAGTGTCTAAACGTAGCACGTTGCTGTGCCCGGGCCGCTTCGTCATTCTTTTCCTCCCTGATATTATTGCCAGGTTTTATCCTAAGCATTTCCATGCATCACATTATTTTATTCTCATAATGATTTCGCGAGATAACATTATCCCTCATTGTTAGGTGAAGAAATCGAGGCACCGAGAGCTGGCTATGAGCCCGACGCAGAACCAGGAGTCAAAGCGAGGGGTGACACACAACACTGCACACTGACAACACCCCTCGGCTCTGCGAGCGTCAGCTATCGTTCACTGTCTCGCTCCCGCTGTCTCCCCTGCACCCGTTCACTTCCGTACACGGCACAGGGTAACTGCACAGAGAGGTCCTGCAGCCAGGCTGCCTGGATTTGGATCCCTTCACCTTTACGGTCTCTCTAACCTTGGGCAAATGACCTAACCAACTAATTTTGCATTTCCCCGTCTATATAATGGGAAACAGGCAGTACCTACCTCATAAGGTTGTTATGAGTATTAAATTAGTAAGATATGAAGCATTTACAAATTTACTTAGCATATAGAAAACACTCAATAAATGTTAGCCGTTACTATTATTTAAGAAATTATTCGGGGCCAGGGACATAGCTCAGTGGTACAAGAGCCTGCCTCGCAAGTGCAAGGTCCTGAGTTTGATTCCTGGTACAGAAAAGTTTTTCATTATAAAAACTAGCTTTTCATTATAAAAAAAATTATTATTAAGTAACTATTTATTAATATCTCACTGATTCTACGGACTAGGCAGAAGTCTGGATGGACGCTAGAATTAGGAAGTTTCTGCCTCCTACAGCAACATGAAAACTGACCCAAAATCTAGCCCAAGTGAAAATTAATCAAGGGAAAATTAATTTCTTACAGATGCCCAGTCAGGATACCAAAACTAGAATGAAGCTTTTATTAACAATCTGTCACAGAGAACTTAGTTGAAGATAAACAGAGGGAAAAAAGCGGGTACGTAGACAAGGTGTTTCCTAAAAACCTAGAGAATAATTAAATATATACATGTTTTACCTTGAGTTGTTCTTTGAAAGCAAAGTATTTTCCAGAGCAATTAAGCTCGTAGTTGAGCTGGCACTTCTGCTCCTCCAGGGTTTCGCTGTCGAGATCACACCCTAGTTTGGCCACCTGTTTCCCAAACATTTTGTGGTACTCATCTAGAATTGCTCTAGAAATGTTCTTGATCTGTGTGTGGTAGTCACTCACTGCCTAAAATAACACAAAGCATCTCAGAAAGAGGCCTCTACGTGGTCAAGACTACACACTGGAAGTCTAAAGCTGAGCTAGGTTTTATGCTCAACAGCACCTTACTGAAAAACTGCCCTTTTCTTCCTAGCTCAGAAACCGCCTGCCAAAGATTAAATATCATAGGATGTTCATTGTACCCCACTGATCACAAATGGAACCAGGAATGAAAACACGTAAAGCTTGGAACGAGCTTTCACTCCTTCTAGAAGACAGATTGAAGAGTCCACGCCATTTTCAAATGTGCACTTTCAACATCTTATTGCTGATCGTTTCAGGATGGTTTGACCACTTGCCTTCTGAGCGCCTCCTGTCCGACGGGTAAGTGGTGGCCTTGGAGGAATCATTTCTTTGACCCTGAATCAGAAAAAAATATATTTAAACTATATAAGAATGTATTACCTGCCAATTTGTTCTCTTGTACCCCACCTCCAGGGAGTCTGGGTGGTGGAGACCTGAGGTCTGCTTCCCTCACGCTCCTGAGCAATGTGCTGCGCTCTCCAGGCAGCAGCTGCTCAGGGGGTGTCTGTAATGGTTGATACATCCTGTCCACTTGAGAAGTTTAGAAGTTTAAGTAAGTGACTCAGCGCAGGGCCGGGTCCTCACTGTGTAAACATCCTCACCCTGTGCAGGAGGAGGGGGCAGGAAGATGGTGTGGGTGCTACGGCCTCGCTAGGGCAGGCAGCTACTCACAGTATAAGGGAGGAAAAGAAGCTTGCTCTCCCCGCTTTTGCTCTTGCTGCTTTTGCTGCCTTCCAACAGCCCTGTGCCATGTGCCACCCTGCCTTGGAGCCGGCTGATTATGGACTGAAACCTCCACACACTGTGAGCTACAGGAACCTTTCCTCCCTTAATTTTGGGTATTGGGTATTTTGTCCCAGCAAGGAGAGAAAAGTAACCCAAGACTCGACCGGATCACAAGGAAGCAGCTACTCGGGGGCATCTAAGTGGAGTTTTGGCTACCCAGCTTTGCCCTTACTTTTTAAAAAAGTCGCTATTATGCTCAAGGGGCTGCTTGGCTGGGGTGGAATACAATGGGCGTCGTGAGTGTAGGGGCGTTCGTTCCATCTCTAAGATTCACACATCTGGGTGATGGCAGCAAGTAAAAGCTTTCCTTTAGTATCCATCTAGGAAAAAACTACACTCTTGGTCGTGGCATGCAGGAGTACAGCAGTTTCAACAATGCTGTCAGATTTTATGGTAAGAACGCATTTTGTCACTATCAGCTGACTGACGCCAGAACTTCTACCTTCCATTTTCAGGAAACTTAGAGCAAGAACCCGCCAGGGATAAGTTACAGCTCTTTTCCCTGATACTTCCAGAGTCTGCTAGAGTACACTGTACTGCCTTCAGGTCTACAGGCAAATCCAGAAATTCAATTTTTTATAGAATTTGTATGTACCTCTCTTCATAGGAACTTTAATCTGATTTAATAGATGACACATCTACGTGATTCAAGACTTTAAAGTATAAAAAAGAAATTATCTCCTTTAACTTCACTTTCTAAACTCTGAATTTTTTCCCCAGACACAATGAATCTCATCAAAAAATATATACAAAGTGCCTAAAACATATACTGAGTGTCTCTCATAGATCATATGGATTTCTAGGTTGAAGCACAGAACTCTAAACAAACTAGACAAAAACTCTCCGCTTGGTGGAGCTTACATTCTAGGAGGAGGGTAAGAAGAAACAACATAAGTAATTAAGACAAGTCCGCTAGCCGGGCGCGGTGGCACATGCCTGTAATCTCAGCACTTGGGAGGCTGAGGCAGTGTGTTCGAGGCAAGCCTGGGCTACAAAGTGAGTTCAGCACCAGCCTGAACTGCATAGCAAGACCCTGTCTCAAAAAGACAGAAAAAAAAGACAACATGTGCCACAGGGAAACAGTGCAGCAAGGCCAGTGGGTCGTGATGGGGTTGAGAGGCCGCATAATGGCAGCGCATATTTCACCAAGAGGCCTCACTGAGGTGAGAACATCTGAGGAAAGACACAGAAGTGAAGAAGATATTCAGCATAAGAACGCATCAGGCAGCTGGACTTGGTGCCACACACCTGCAGTCCCAACACCTGAGAGGCTGAGGCAGAAAGACAGTTGTGAGTTCAAGGCCAGCCTCCACTACATAGCTTGTCTCACACGAACAAGCAAACAAAACGTATCAGGCAAATGAGAGCAAGCATCAAGGTCTTCCAGTGAGGCTGTGCCTGACAAGCCAGGTGTGGTGGTGCCACCTGTAATCCCAGCCCTTGGGAGGCTGACACAGGAGGATCATTGCGAGTTCAAAGCCCACCTGGGCCACAAAGTGAGCTCAGTACCAGGCTGATCTGCATAGCGAGATCCTGTGTCAAAAAGACAAAAAAAAAAAAAAAAAAAGAAAAGAAAAATTTCTAAAATCAGAAGTGAAATGGATACATTACTACCTATTTTGCTGAGAGAAAAGGGATAAAAGAATATTTTGAATCACCGTATGCCAACAAATGGGTTAACCTAGGTGTGATACACAACTTTCTAGTTACACGAGTAAAGCAGGATGGTACAATATAAATAATAGTTTTTAAGAATTACACATGTGGGACTCGGTGGTAGGCCAGTTTTGTGCACAGTGCCCTGGGTTCGATCCCAGCACCACACGCACACACACAAAAAAATTACATACAGGTATATGTGACTCATGTGTGGGTATACGAGACAGGGACAGAGACAGTGAGAGACAGAGAGAGAATGTGTGTGTAACACAGGGGCTTTAAAATCACTTCGGAAGGACAGACACAGAGGCTCAACGAGGTTATCACTTCATGAGTAGAAACCTGGGTGTTTCTGTACTTTCTTGTCCACCTCTATTTTCCAAACTTTGTTATAATGAACCTGTGATGCTTTTGCAATAAGGAACTTAAAATAAGAAAAGAAATCTCATCTGGAGACCAACAACAGCCAAAGCAAACTGTTGCTTAGCCCGGGGAAATTACATTTGTGGGAACAAAGCAATCTGCTCTTGTTGGACCCAGTGTTTGTACGAGGGCCGCTAGCCCGTACCGCTTGGTCAGCTCCTCCGGCAGTCGTTTAGGGACCAGGGCCTTGTCCAGCTCAATCTCCAACACGATGTACGTCCCTGCTTCTACATATTGCTGTAAAGACATTTCTCTGATTTATTTCCAAATAAAGACACTTAGGAGAAAATTTAGTAACATAATAATGCACAGAGAACATACATATACAACCCCCTGTCTAGAATGATCTCAACTGTTCTACATAGTAAAGTAACTGGAAAGACATGTACCAGCAATGGTTATATCTTAGAGGAAAGGGTTTTCACTTTTCTTAAAAATTTCTACCTCAAAGTCATGTTAAACTTGTTCATAAATCTTTCCTTGGAACTGGTTTTTTTTGTTGTTGTTTTTTGTTTTTGACAGGGTGTTGCTATGTAACTTAGGCTTAGCCTTGAACTCTCTGTGTAGTCCAAGGGGGCCTCAAACTTGGGATCCACCTGCCTCAGCCTCCTGAGTGTAGGATTATAGGTGTGTGCCATCATGCACAGCTACCCTTGGAACTGTTTTAACTGAATGCCATTCTTTCTTCCACGAGTCCTGTTTCACGGGTCCTACAGAAATATTCACAGTCTTCTTAAAGTCCCACTCAGAGACCCCCACCAGCACCTCTGACTGTTGAACACAGATATTTGCCAGGATCCTAAATATACCACATGCAACCTTCTCATTTCACCCATTTAAGCTCCATTGACTTCCCTCTTCATAATGGCACTGTCACCCTCACAGAAAGTGACATGAAACCAACAATCCCAAATTGTCCCAGTTCCAGACTCTTTGCCTCTGAGTTTCTGACTCTTTTCACCACCTGCGCCACAAATCACACTGTCCGGAGCACTCATCTGCACTACAAGAAAAGCATGGGAAGCCCAGCAGCGCTTGGGTCTCTTTCACACCCTGCAGCTAGGAGTTCTTATTCGTAACCTTCAGGGTGGTCTCCGAGGTGAGCTAGAGGCCCTCACCGCCTGGAGAATGAGGCCCAGACTTCTTAGCAAAGCCGCCACGTCGTTCAGTAACACGACTGCCCCTCTCTCCTTTCACACGTCTTTCTACCGCCTCTCCTTTCTTTTCATTCTTGTATGGCAAACACTGAGTTCCCTGAAGCGCCCTCGACTCTGCTCTTGAGTTTTCCCTGTGCTCTGGACCACGCTGTGCCCTGGCCTCTGCCTTCATCTTCGTCTGGCAGAGTTGTTTACCCTTCATTACTTAGTTCGGTGGTCACCTCTTCCATGAAGCCTGCTGAGACTGCCCCATCCTGACGCACAGCCCTCTCTGCATCCTGAGCCCCACAGAATTCACATTTGCACCTCTATCCCGGCACTCAGTGGAGTGTTTGGGTTTTTTTTGGGGGGGTAGGTATTGAGAATCGAACTCAGGATCTTGTGCTTGCCAGGCAGGTGCTGTGCCGCTGAACTACCTCCCTGGCCCACTCAGTGCAATTATAAATCATGGTTAGTTATGTACCATCTGTTTCTGCTACCAAATAGCTGACTGTCCTGAGACAGATAAATAAATGCTGGAGCTGATGTATCTTTGCATCCCTCATAGTGCTTAACAGAATAGAATTAATGCAAGACACACAATCTGAATGCTGAAAGAACCTTAGAGATAATTTGGCCAGACGTGGTGGCGCACGCCTGTAATCCCAGCACTCAGGAGCCTGAGGCAAGAGGATCATTGCGAGTTCGAGACCAGCCTGGGCTACAAAGTGAGCTCAAGGCCGACCTGAATTGCAAAGCGAGACTCTGTCTCAAAAAGATAAAAAAAAAAAAAAAAAAAAAAAAAATCTGGTACCACCTGACATGACAGAACCTCAACAAAGCAAATCTCCCACAGTCGCGGGCAAACACAGTATCTGGTAACGCAGATACCCTGCCCGAGCACCTTGCCCTCTAGCTGTCTTGCTCAGCAAAGATCTGATCAACTGAAATTTAATTTTCCAAACCCTTATGCATAGTTACCTGTCCTTCTGGATTGTGACTCAGAGGGGCTTCGCCTTCCACGGGAGTATCTGAGCTCTGAGACTTTACACTAGACACTTGCTGCAAGAAAGTGAACACACCTCAGAAAGAGAATTCAGAAACAGTCCTCACATGGCCAGAACAACGATCGCTGCATCGCAAAAGACAGAGGACAGTGCCACCGCGGGCGCCCGAGAAGGGAGCACGACCTCCGGGGTCTGGGACGACCGCCCCTCCACGACCTACCACTTCACCGGGCTTCAGCTTGCCGTCTGCGTCCTTCTCTTTGCCTGCTTTGTCTTCTTTCGGGGTCTTAGAAACAAGTGACTTGGGCAGTGGAGAAGTAACTGCTCCTACTTTATTATTCTGAATCAAATGATGGCCAGTATCCCGGAACAAGCTGAATAAACATTTGGTCTGGAAACAAACAAACAAAAATGCAGTGAATCACAGGCAAGCGAGACCAAGTTGAAAGCATTATTTGATCTTCCACATAATTTCTACACTGCAGAATCAGAGAAAGGACCTGAAAAACTCCACTGCATTTCCTCTCTTCTACAACCCACAAAAACACCACAGGAAATCAGCTGCATGCCCCACATGGAGTCCTGAGAGGAAACCCTACAACCCAGTTTGATTCAGGTGTCTCGTAACTTGTCTTCAGAAAATAGTTAATCTGGCAGGGCGTGGGGGCGCCTGCCTGTAACTCCGGCACTCTGGGAGGCTGAAGCAGGAGGGTGGCAAGTTCAAGCACAGCCTGGGCAATTTAGTGATATCCTGACTCAAAATAAAAGTGGAAAAGGCAAGGGGTTGTAGCCCAGTGTGAAGGCTTGGGTTCAATCCCCAGCACCACAAAAGAGGAAATGTTTCATCTTTGACACATAATTTCAAATTAACTGTAGGTGGTAGAACCTATTTCTGTACAAGAAATAATATTGGCCTAATTACTAACTGCCTATTAGTTGTATTTGGAAAAATAAGACAAGGTGAAAGTCCAAAGTACAACTTTCCCAGGGGCCACACTATAGCTCACTGACTAGAAAGGAGTCTTCTGAGTATGTTTTACTTAAACAACACGGTGACTCTCAGAATAACTGAGGCTGAGTGGAAATATCCAGACACCCCCCGGCGGGTGCTGCCACTCGCAGCTTTGGCACCCTGACTGGGGCGATGCCCTCACGGGGTACATATCTACGCCAAAATTTAAAGCTGCACATGTTAAACAGATGCAGCCTGTTTTTTGTTAATTATATATGAATAACACTGTTAAAAAGATAATTGAACAATTAAAAGAAAATTTGTGAATACTAAAAATAACTCAATCTTACCACATCCATCATAATTACTGTATTTCATAGATGTAAATTTTTAAAAAAAATTTTCAAGCTTTCTCATCTCTGGGATAAGCTGCACCAATCGCTTCTCGGCCTTTTGGCCAAGATCAGATGCACAGGGGTGTGCGCCATGCCCGGCTCCTAGCAGCTCTCACTCACTCTGCTTTTAGTTGATATAAATCACCTCCTTCAAATCACAAATAAACGGGACCATAGAGTGGTATATGCTCTCTTTCGTCTGGTTCTTTTCCTTTAGCACCGCGCATCTGAGATTCATCCGTACTGTTGCAATACACCTTTACTTCGGTCAAATCCCCTTCCACTGTGAGATCTACCCCACAGCTGGTTTTGCCGTTCACATCTTAGGGAGCTGTGAGCTGCTTCCAGTCTTTGGCTCTGTATTCCATCAGGTTTCTGAGGTCCAGAGAATGACTCCAAGCCTCTAACACTCCATTATACCAAGCGGGCTAAAGATCACTTGCAAAGAGGCGTCTGCTAAAGGTCAAAGTAAAAACACATGAAGGAGTGAACGGAGAGGACCTCCGTCCCACAGCCTTTCTCACCTTCTCATAGACTGTAGTGTCTAGGTAGGGGTAAACGTGGAAGGCTCCCCGAATCCTCCGCACACCCGGGTACAGCAGGGGAACCATATTAACGTAAGCCACACCATGAAACGAAAGCTGGCTTTCATCTTCATTCTGAAGGGATCAAATGAGAGAGGTTTTGATGCTGAAGAGTGAGCAGCAGAAGGGACAGGACGGAGCTCCGACTTCGCAGTTCAGAGGCTCAGTTTTAGAAACCAGCTCTGCCACTCTGCTAATTATGTGCCTTCAGACGGACCTTTGGGCCAAGATCAAGTGCAGACGGACCAGTTACATAGACCGTTTAGGCCTCAGTTTCTTTATCTTCAAAATGGGTTTAAAATAACATGATCCCAGAGATAATATACATGAAGTGTTAACCAACAGTAAAGGCAGTAGTTCAATCAATATGTACTGAAATTACTTGATAATACATATATTCAACCAAAAAGTCAATTTCATCGTGTTGCTCCTTAGTAGAAAATTAAGCTTTATTTTTAAAAATATTAACAATAACAAAAAACAAAAGAAATTAGAGGGGCTGGGGATGTAGCTCAGTGGCACGGCTCCTGCCTGGCAAGTGCAACATCCCGAATTTGACTCTGGGTATCAGAAAAAAACAAGAAATTAGAAGCTCTGGCTCTTAGCTTTAGTGCACAGACTCACAGGAAACATAAGAAGCCTTAAAAATTATCTGGACCAAAAAAAAAAATTTCTCCAGACCAGTCACAGCCAACAGGCGTAACTCATCGGTGAAGGTACCTAGCATCCTCTGTTGAGGACACTTCTGTGTATTTATCTGGGTGCAGAAAGAAAATAGCTTAACTGATCCCAGTAACTGTCACGGATGAAGGGGACGAACGTCATGTATTCACAGTGCTGAATTGCATCTAAGCGCACGGCAGAGGTGGACAACATGGCAATAAACACATCCTCAGATCGCTCTTAATGGCTGATGGTCTGCCATAGAGTATTTTTGTAAGGAAAAGAAATCAATTTTTTGAAAGAAAATACATTTAGTGATAAGCTTAAAAGCAATGTTTGACTTAGCCTAGTATAATTAGAAACTAGATTAAAAAGTTTTGTGTTCATGTGATAACATCACATGCTTAAGAAACTTAAAGACAGGCAGCCTGTAGGCATTATATAATAAGAAGGGAAAATGTTTCTGTTGGGAGCATTTTTACTATGCAAAAAAGCCTATTTTAAAAGTCATCTGAGTAATTCAGATCCTTGCCAAATATTGGCTGGTGCCACCCAGCAAGCTGGGTGCTGGGAGGGCAGAAAGCAACCACTAACCGGCCCCAGCCTCAGGGAGTTCAGGAGCAAGGGAAGTACTGCACGTGCCAAGGTAGACGGGCAGAGAACACGCTCTCGGCTCTGCCCAGCCCGCGCCTTTCAGAACAGTAGTACCTCTATGAACTATGCTACATTCGTTAGCAGCATACAACATCGGGTCAGTGGCTTTAAAAAAATATTCAGAAAAATGTACTAAGTTAAAACATGTTGCCAATTTTATTAATTAATTATTTAATTTTTGTCTCTTTGAGACAGGGTCTCGATATGAAGTTCAGGCTGGCTTTGAGCTTACTTTGTAGCCAAGGCTGGTCTCTTAACTTGCAGTGATCCTCCTGCCTCAGCCTTCTGAGTGCTGGGATTATAGGCTGGTGTGCGCCATCGTGCCCGGCTCATATTGCCAATTTTAACCTTAGAAAAATACCTCTCACATAGCTTTGATTACAGTAAAACTATGAGGGGCTAAGTGGAAATATGATATCTGGAAATAAAGCCTGGGCAATTAGTAGTGAACAGTGCGGAACGACGGGAGCCAACAATCCTGGTTTTCTTGGAACAGAGGGGTTTCCTGGGACACAGGACTTTCAGCCCTAAAACCATACTGCAAGTCCGCATGAGCTGGTCACCGTAGGGAGAAGAATGGCATCAGGTCACGCTTCTTTGGTAGCAGAATTAGCAACAGTAACAATTGGCCTGATGCAGCATTTCAGTACATGTACTTAATATTTTAGACAGGGTGCTAGTCCCCCGGGCTGGTCTCAACCAGCTCAAGTGTCTTTCCACCTTAGCCTCCCGAGTGCTGGGATTACAGCCGTGCACCCCGCCTCCTGGTTTTATACATGTCATGGCTTGTGTCTGGATGTGCCCCCAAAGCCTCATGCAGTCATGGGCGGGCTTCTAGAGTTCATGATTGATTCATGGTCCAGTGCTGGGATTACGGGTGTGAGAGCTACACCCGCCCTGGGGCGGGCAGCCTGGTACAGTATAAGGGAGGGAAAGAGGCTTGCTCTAGCTGCTTTTGCGGTCTCCCACTGCCATGAACTGCTGCTCTCTGCCATATGCCACTCTGCCTTGGAGCCAGACGAGTATGGACTGAAACCTCCACAAACTGTGAGCTCAATAAACCTTTCCTTCCTTAATTCTGTGCGTTGTGTATTTTGTCTCAGCAACAAGAGAAAAGTTACTAAGACAATAAATATGTTTAAATGCACATTTTTACCTTATCAAATTTGCCAGCTTTCCCTTTGGGTACATTAACCAGAGGAATTCTTGTGATCTCTACGGGCCAAAGCCGGCAATCAGCAATTCGTTTCTGAAAGCTATAAATCAAAAAGTCAGCCAATGTCCATTATATTAAAACATGGAGGAGTCAATATAATTTGAAGAAAAACATTCTTCTCTTTTAGAAAAACAATATAACACACACACACACATAAAAATGTTCAAGTTGGCACGTTTTAAACCCTCCCAAATCTATGCAACGCCCTCATTCAGTGGGAGCGGCAATGCGTGCACTGAAAGCAATTTATTCTCCAGCCTCTGGAAACGGCCAATGAGATGTAGAGTGAGGCTGTCAGGTTGGAAGAAGGTTCTGTACGAGAGGCTAAGACAGCTAGCACCGTCCTTTTCTATCCATAACCGTTCGTCTCTTCCAACATTTTGCCAGGACTGTGAACATGCAGTCTGGAGCTCCAGCGGCCATCCTGGCCTTGCAGATAGAAGGCACACATTGCAGTTGAAACCCCGAAACGTCACCCAGGATTTGGAGGCAGATTTATTCACGTCGACAGACCTGATCGGGGTTCATTCCCAAAGTACCCTGCCTCAGTCTCTGGTAGCCTGGGGCATATGTGGGGCTTGGAAGCCGAAGCACAGAAGCAGAGTACTTGGCAGTCATTGATTGGTTACATCTTATGTCATTTTTTTTTTTTTTTGTCTTTTTGAGACAGGGTCTCCCTGTGCAGTTCAGGCAGGGCTTGAGCTCACTTGGTAGCTCACGCTGGTCTCAAACTCAGAATGATCCTCCTGCCTCAGCCTCCCGAGTGCTGAGATTACAGGCATGCGCCTCCACACCTGGCTCACCTTATGTCATTAGTACTGACTGGCCTAAGAGAAAACTGCATGCAAGTTCAAACTCCGGGCAGGCCAGGTGCACCAGGAAACTAATGCCTGAAATAACGCGGATTCGGGGCACGGCTGGCCGGATAAAGGGAACACGTACTTGGTGTTGGTGGGAGACAGGAAAACAAATCTGCTCAAACTTAACTCTAAAAAGTTAAGTCTCTATTTTCCTCTTCAACATTAAAGAAGGTAGAGGACAGAATGAGCCTGGACACCCAGTAATGCTGCGAAGGCGCTGCACACGCCAGCTCTGTGCCTCTCTCCGTGGAAGAGAAGCAGACGCTCACCCGAATTAAGCCACCACCGTCACGAGGCACCTTTCTAATGGACACAGATGTGGTGACAAAGTCTCAGATCTCCTTAATGCAAACATATAAGGAATATTATCAAAAGTTTCTCCCCACCAAAGGGGTTACACCCATTCCCTTCCTCTTCCTACCTGGAAACCGCATGAGGATCAAGGTAGCAGCGACTTTCCAAGTCCCAAACAATCCTTTTCTTTACGAACTCTGCTTGGCTCCTGAACTCTCGGTCCTGTAGAAGAGTAAGATGGATTCTATTGCGGGGTGTGGTGGCGCACGCCTGTAATCTCAGCACTCAGGAGGCTGAGGCAGGAGGATTGCAGGGAGTTCCAGGCCAGCCTGGGCCAGCCTGACTACATAGCAAGACCTTTTTTATGTATTCAAACAATAAAATAAAAAGTAAATGTGATGCAAATAATTTTGTTTGCTGGACTTGAGACATAGTTTCATCGGCAATAGATAAACATTTTATCTTGGCAGATGGCAGGCACACACGTTACAGAGATCCCCAAGTCACACGGGTGCTGCGGCGGCTCACCTCGGGGCGGTTGAGCTCCCCCGCCTCCTCCTCGTAGTGGCCTCCTGTGATGAAGGCCTCCGGGATGTTATTGGCCCCTGGAGCAAGAATGTTGGCGATAGGCCACTTTTTGGGCCGCGGCACAGGTTCCCTTTCCCCTCCGAGCTTAAGAGTCCCGTTCTTGAATAAGATGGGGTAGTCCTTCTACAAAGAGATGTACCACAGAGGAGGGAACTTGCAAAGGGCTCTGAAGCGGACAGAGGAGACAACTTAAGCATTTTCTCCTTGGGCTGCTGGTGTCAGCGACACGCTTCCGTGACTCTGATCCCATGTGCAGCTGGTGCCCTCCACTGGCGTCAATGTACAACACAGCAAATTATATATAATGATAACAACGCACATTATC
Organism: Dinomys branickii; assembly: GCA_004027595.1. NCBI lineage: Eukaryota > Metazoa > Chordata > Mammalia > Rodentia > Dinomyidae > Dinomys > Dinomys branickii. The sequence continues at coordinate 73,058 of PVLD010008708.1, forward strand.
CCTGCCCGTAGTTATGCAAATGTATGCTGTCCAGTGGCCATGTCATTGGTTCACCGCAGCAATGCTGATGCCTATTTACTGGTCACTTCTGTGTGTGTTTTTTTTTTTTTTTTTTTTTTGAGACAGCGTCTTACTATGCAATTCAGGCTGGCCTTGAGCTCACTTTGTAGCCCAGGCTGGTCTCAAACTCGAGATGACCCTCCTGCTTCAGCCTCCCGAGTGCTGGGATTACAGGCAAGCGCCACCATACCCAGCTTTGGTCACTTTAGATTCTCCTTTGACCTGTTTTCACCTATTCTCTCACCAATTAGATAAACAAAATTTTTCAAATCCTATCATTTTGTGTTTATATAAGCCATTATTATACATGTTTTTATTCCTTATTATTATTATTATTATTTTTGAGACAGGGTCTTGCTAGTCCTGTCTGGCCTTGAACTCAAGGCAATTCTCCTGATTCATCCTCTTGAGTGCTGAGACTACAGGCATGTGCCACCATGTCCGGTTTATACTTGTTTTTTTAAATGTGCTTTAAAAAACAAGCTGGCCAGCCAGGCGTGGTGTCACACACCTGTAATCCCAGCACTTGAGAGGCTGAGGCAGGAGGATTGCTGTGAGTTTGAGTCCAACCTGAGCTACACTGTGAGTTCAAGGACAGCCTGAACTACACAGCAAGACCCTATCTAAAAAAAAACAAGCAATCCAATTTAAGAATGGGTAAAAGACTTAATAGACACTTCTCCAAAGAAAATATATAAATGGGCATTAGGCACATGAAGAGATGCTCACATATCATCAGCCATTAATTAGCATAATACATGACAACTATGTACATTATAAATACTAAAATACACATTATATACATTACAAACTTTATTTTTTTAAGTATAACATAGATCTCAGTTGCTAGCAGAATGACGCTTTGAATGAAACCTTAGCAGGAGAGGAAGCCATGACGATGAGTGCATACGTATCGAATCTCCGTGGATATGTGGCCATAGGGTTTTACCTCTCCGAGTGCTGGAACCTGGAGACCCACCATGTAGTTCTGCGGAGGCCCTAGCGGATTGAACGACTCAGGCACGGAGTAGGCGGCCTCCAAGGTGACCTTCAGTAGACTGGCCCCTACAGCCTGGGATGTGGTCAGTAAGGGCTCTGCCACAAACACTTTAACTTCAAGACTGCACTGCTGTAAAAGATTTAAATTGTGTAAAATTTTGAAAATGGCCTCTCTTTTTTTTTTCTTTTCTTTCTTTTTTTTTTTTTTTTTTGAGACAGTCTCACCATGTAATCCACACCAGCCTTGAACTCACTATGTAGCCCAGGCTGGCCTCAAACTCACAGTGATCCTCCCGTCTCAGCCTCCTGAGTGCTGGGATCACAGGTACACACCACCACACCCAGCTAAAATTGTATTGCCTGTTAAGCAGATGCTAGGCACTTTCACAATGGCACTAGGGGTAGAAAGATGAAGGAGGTATGCTCCCATTCATCATGAAATTCACACAACTCCACGTTTGACGACAAAAATGCTGTAATACAGAACCGCACAAAATGCTCCAGCTGAGAAGCACCAAGGAGGAATAATTATCGGGCTGGGGAGCAGTAAGACCTTAGAAAATCTGAACTGCCTTTTATGGAATGAACGGGAACGGGCAACCGAGAAGCAAAGAAAGGAAGGAGAAAATAGCTCTGGCTGAAGAGAAAAGTTGCTATGGAAGGGGCTGGCCACGGTGTGACACCTGAGTTCAGGGCAGGGGCGAGCGGGGCGGGTTCCCGAGCACAGAGTACAGGGGCGCGCTGGGGGAGCGGGGACCCCACGGGCTCTGCCTCGGCTCGGGCGTCTGGACCTTCCCGGGTCCTCAGTGGGTGAGTCCATGCGCCACGTCACACTGCGCAGGCGCCGAGAGGGGATCAGAGCCGCTTTTCAGTGGTGCCAGCGCTGGGAAGGCGGAGCGAGGCCAGGGCAGGGCCGAGATCACCCGCAGGGGCCAGCTGAGGGAGGGCGAGCGACGCGAGAGTGGGAACAAAGCTAAACAGAAAGAGTCTGAGGCACCTAGGAAACTGACGAGGGTGGACTTGGTAAAAGGCGGACCTGGACGCTGGCTGTGGCTGGGCTCTGAGGGAGAGGACTCCGCTTACCTTAAAGCCCGGCCGCGGAGTTTCCAGCGGGGAGCCCTGCACCGGGTGCAAGGGGAGCATCATTTCAAAGGACGTCTCTCCTGCGCAAGGAAAACCAGACTGAGCAAAGAAGGCCGCGCGGTGTCGGTGCGGCCAACAGAGCCCAGGACGCTCACTTTCCTCCCAAGAGCCACATGCGGGAAGGTTGGGGTCTGCGAGTCGTGGGCTAAGGTTTGCGAACTGGGCTATTTCTCCTTTTAGGGAAATCACTTGTCTGACCTTCTAGTAAAGGAAGAAGGTCCACCACGGCTTGACCAAGAACCAAGGTCTTCTCCTCTTTCTGTTTCTTTTCCTTTGGTAAAACTTCAGTCATGGTTACTAGAAAAATCAAACAGACAAAATGAGAAATTTCTGACTCATCCGCCAGACAACCAAAGTGCAGCAAGCAAAGCGCTGTCAAAGAAACTACAGAAAAATCTGGGCCGGGGATACAGCTCAGCGGCACAAGCGCTTGCTTGGCAAGTGCAAGGTCCTGAGTTCGATTCCCAAGAAAAATGCAGTTGGGCCAGGGTGTAGCTCAGTGCACAGCTTCTGCGAGGCCCTGGGTTTGATCTCCAACAGTAGGGAAAACAACTTGAGAGCCAAGAAGACACCAAGATTGGTGACTTTAGTGGAAAGTGCCAAAGGGTCTCAGTGCCCTGTGAGCTCTGGCCTGCAAATGAGAAGAAATGGATTTTACATCATAACCGTGAACTCACAGGTGTAAAAGGAACTGTTAGAGATGACAGATAACAAAATCTCACATACTATAACCCATACTAGACCAAAACCCTAAGAGTTTTCTATTCTATCTCATTGAAGAAAAGCATGTAATCATGACCCCCGTCTCCACTGACTTTAAGAACGACCAAAAGTCACCATCTGAAGTTTGAAAAACATTTGTCCTAGACCCTCCCGTACTGCCTAGGATAGGGCTTGGCAGCCCTTGGCCCGAGCCCAGGCACAGACGTGGACAGGATTTTCACTACAGCAGGGGTGAGCATCCTTTCAGAGAGCTCGTGCCCAAACTGCAACCCAAACCTCACTTAACAGTCACAGGTGCCAGCACAGCAGTTAAACCTGAACACTGGGGCTCTTAGTTGAGAAAGAAGGATTCATGCATTAACATCTTTTGCCTTAAAAGAAAAACAAACACACGTCCCATAGCTTTGCCACCACTGTACTAGAGCACGATGACTGTGCGCCTCCTGCTGTAAGAACGGCAAACACGCAGAGGTACAGCAGCGCAGCAAGCACTCGTAAATATCAGCTACACTTAACCGTGATCGGCAAGCTGTCCTGTCTGCTTCATCACGGCTGACTTTGCTGAAATACTTGCATTATATTTGCTTTGCTTTAATGAAATAAGTTTCTAGTAAATTACAGGCTTCATGATATATTACTCCTAAAAGTACACAAATCCAAAGTATGACATTTTCCTTCAAAACATATCTTTATCATCTCAAGCAAGTGTGCACTGACAGCATTAATGTTTCCTGAACTCATCTACAGTCTATAGCTAACATTTCCGCAAACTTGCTTTGTAGCTGCTTTGTTCAAACTAGGACCCAAAGACAGCCTGGTATACTCGGTTACAACGTTTCTCACATTTCTTTTCATTCAGAAATCTCTCTGTTTTTTCACATTTTCTCTATAACGTTGATTTGTTTTTCTCTTTTTTTTTTTTTTTTCTTTTTGAGACAGGGTCTCACTATACAGTTCAGGCTGGCCTTGAGCTCACTTTCTAGGCCAGGCTGACCTCGAACTCGCAAAGATTCTCCTGCCTCAGCCTCCCGAGTGCTGGGATTACAGGCATGCGCCACCACTCCCAGTTTAAGTATAATTTTGAGTTTGGTTACTTTTTTCACCAGATACGCAGGTGTCTTCACATCCTTGATTACATAATCCATCTTTTCATCTACTGATTTGCATATCACCTGGGTCAGACACTAATTTACCGGAAGCACTGATGAGCATATCTGGACTTTTTAGATGGTCCTGGTTATCTGCGCAACTGCCCCATGACCACTCTTTTATTGTGGTCTTAGGTTGTTTTACTATTACATAGAAATAGTAACTCTTGTTATCGTTCTTTTCAGAATTTCCTGATCATGCTTTTGAAACTTTTTTCCTACATGAATTCTAGAATTTAAAAAGCAATGGCAGATTTAGAGATCACATGAAATTTAGAGATAAAAGTAGGAGAAATGACATCTTTATAATACCAAACATTCCAAAGAACATGGTATTCCTTTCTGTTCTGTTCAAATCTTATGTCCCTTGACAGTATTTTCTTTAGAGTTGCTCGAATCAGGATCCAAATAACTTAAAACTTTTGGGACCACTTTTCACGTCTTCATTTTTAAATATACACAGAGCTCTAAAATGACGTAGTCCAGCAACCCAGGCAGATGGGCTCCGTGCACATCCCACCACACTCAGCTGCGTCTCCTCTTTGGTGAACTGTCTTTTCACATCTTTTGCCTATTTTTTAACTGGATTGTTTGGGTTTCAGTGGCTTTTTTCTGCTGAGTTCTGCAAGTTCTTTATATATTCTAGATATCAGTGGTTTTTCAAACTGTGCTTTGCAAATACTTTCTGTCACTCTGTAGTCTTACTGTCACAGAGAAAAATTTTTAATTATGACAAAGTCCAATTCCTCATTTTTTTCTTATTACTATTTTAAAAATTTGTATCAGTATGTGCTTGTAGTACATATTTTTTCTTTTTTGTCTTTTTTGAGACAAGGTCTCACTATGCAGTTCAGGCTGGCCTTGAGCTCACTTTGTAGCCCACGCTGGCCTCAAACTCCCAACAGATCCTCCTGCCTCAGCCTCCCAAGTAGCTGTAGTACATGTTTGAAGTAGTTTATAGTACATTCCTTGTGGGGAGTTGGTAACACATACACAACATTTCTTAATTCATTTTACACCCCGCCTAACCCCAGCGCTCCCAGCATCTCTTGGACACGGGGACTAGGTGCAGGTACACAGCACTTCACAACGCCTTGCCTTTTACTCTCCTCCTGTCTCTCAGCTCCCTTCCCAAAGAGCAAAGATCCATCTCTATCCATTGTCTACCTTTTAGTTTGCACTTTGTTCACATAACGGGGTTCTCCGAGAAACCATGCAATATTTAAATTTGTGCGTCAGATTTAATTCACTTGCCATTGTCTCAAGTCTGTTTCTTTGTCTTTTTATGGATCATGTTTTCTGGTCTTCAGTCTAAAAGCTCTTTGTCTTATTTTAGATCCTGAAGATTTTCTCCTATGTTGTAGAGCTTTACAGTTTACATTAAACTCCATCATCTCTTTTAAACTAATTCTGTGTAAGGTGTGAAACAAGCTGTGGTTCATTTATCTATTCAACTGCTCTAATATCATTTCCGGAAAGCTATATTTCCTCCAACGATATGGGTTTCCCTTGAAAAATAAAGTTGGACATATTTGGGTAATTCTGTTTCTTTTTGCTTTTTTGGGGGGGTACAGGAATCGAACTCATGACCTCCCGCTTGCCAGACAGGCGCTTGCACCACTGAGCTATAGCCCCAGACTGGGTAAGTCTGTTATATTCCATTGTTATGGCTTGGGTCTAGATGTCCCCCCAAAGCTTCGTGTGGTTATAGGTGGGGCCTTTTCAGAGGTGGCCAGATCTAGAGTGTGACTGTGGAACTGACTCATGGCGCAGTGCTAGGATCAAGGGCACCTGGATGAAGTGTGAGTGTTACCCGCCGCAGCAGCCTGGATAAGGGACAGAAAGAGCTGCGGTTGCCCCATTTGCTTTTGCTGTCTTCCGCCCACTATGAACTGTGTCTCCTCTGCAATCCCCTCTGCAGGCCCCCTGCCCTGGAGCCAGCCGACTGTACACTGAAACCCTTACAAACTGTAAACCAAATAAACTTTTTCTCCTTTAACTTTGGCTATTAGATATTTCATCTCAGAAACAAGAAAAGTAACTAAGACATCCATTGATCTATGTATCTATTTTTCCACCAATATTAAACAGTTTTGTTTCTGTTTTTTTTTGTGTGTGTGTGTGTCTTTTTGAGGTAGGGTCTCACTATGCAGTTCAGGCTGGCCTTCAACTCACTATGTAGCTCAGGCTGACCTCAAACTCAAGGTGATCCTCCTGCTTCAGCCTCCCAAGTGCTGGATTACAGGTGTGCATCACCACAGCTGGCTTGATTAATTTTTACATGTTGAATCCCTAGAATAAACACCACTTGGCCATGGTATACAATTCTTATATACTGTTGAACTCATTTGTTTAGATTACCTGATTAACTTTTAAGTAAATAATGACAGACATGGGCCTTAAGTTTTCTCTTTTTGTATAATCTTGGTCTAGTTTTGGCCTCAGAATGATAAATACTAGCTTCCACAAAGCAAATTGAAGTGTTTTCTCTTCTATTTTCTGGAAGGGATTATGTAGAGTTAATATGAGTTCATGAAACAATTGGTAGAATTCCTCAGAGAAACTATGTAGTCTGGAGAGAGGTTAAATTATCAGTTCAATTTGCAGCCAGCCATAGTGGCACACGCCTATAATCCCAGCACTTGGGAAGCAGAGGCAGAGGCAGGAGGACTGTGATTTCAAATCCAGCCTGGACTACCTAGTAAGACTTTGTCTCAAAAAACAAGACAAAACAAAACAAAAACAAAAAAATTCTAACAATAGCTACTAAGTCCCCCAAAATGTGCTCATAACACACCCATGCACTAACATTCTTAGAACCACAAGGACTCACAGAACACGGGCTTGTGGGCAAGGTCATTGAGAGTGATTCCTCCTTCAGGGTTGAACTCAAAACTGCTGGTGAAGTTGTACTTTGCAGTCCCATCCGGAGAAACGGTAGTTTTTGCAGAGTCTCCCAGAACCACCTGGTTGAATTCTGCACGAATAACGGTAACCGGAGTGTTGCCTTTGGAGCCTTTCTGTTGGCAGAGACATGGCACCACTCAATGACACTGGGAGGGGGTTTGTGTACACATCCGGTAACACATTTCGACCAGGACTAAGTAACATTTTGTGTTTTTTCCTAACAAGCTATTCACAAATACATCTGGAGCAAGTGGAAAATCACTAAACAAATCTAGTTGTAGCTAAATGCGACATTGCACCTACATGCCCTTGTGTTCAGGCTTTGAAAAACAAGTTATTGTGTTTTATTGATTCTGGAAGGGGAACATTTGAAAAAGTTCTCAGTCTGAGAAAATCACATGGGAAACTCAATAAGCGTAATCTTCTCTAACATGTAAGCACTATTCATATTTTAAAATATACATTTTAGTGTTTGGCTGCACATTTATAGAATATATACTTTATTTGTACATTTAGAAACAAGTAGAGCTCATTCATTATATCTTCTTTTTGGAACAAGCTCTCAGTGCTACGAACAGTTATACACCTGGGGTACAATACTGTTGGTCCATTGTAAACTGAGATGGAGTAACCACATCATCTCTTCTGCATGGCCTGGACATTGTAAAAAAAAAAAAAAAAAAAAGGAGCAAGCATGTTAAAATTAAAAATATTGAATATTTTGCCACTTCATTATTCTCCTAAGTGAATCACAAAAGAAACTGCGGAAGAATTTAGATCCTTCTCAGGAAAAAAGGAGAAAAAAGAAATTATGAACTGCTGTCTGGGAAAATCAAAACTACTTCCTGTTAGATGCGGTACTGAGGTCGCCAGGTATTTTAGACACAGAGAAATGGGACTTGCTGATCGCAGACCAACAACGGGCACACTAAGAGGGAAACGGCCACTTAAAGCAGGTCTGGAAGTTGGAAATAATGCCAAACTCCATTCCACCCCCTGCTTTTGAACTAAGGACACTGAGGATTTCCAGAAATAACTTTACCAAATCATATCCATCCGTCACAGTGATCTGCACCACTCTGCCTACGGAGGGCACCTGTTCCATAGCAGCTGTTAGGCAGTGCGTCCGGTCTTCTTCGGTTTCTGTAAAGAGAATAAAGGAGACCTCTCCCCCCTCACACGTAGCATAGCTGCGTAAGTAGCCATTCTGCATCGTAACCGACACCAGGACTAAGGCCCTGCTGTCGTCCGACGCTGTCTCCCCTTCCCAGCCTCTGCTGCTGGACAGGCAGGGCAGTAGGGAGCTGGTCACAAGCAGGTCTCCCTGGCTGGTGCTAAAAACATTCTTGTGTCTGTACCTGTAACTAATCTATGAAGTCCATCTGCGAGTCTATGTGGGGTCATCACAAGAGAGGCAACAGGAGCCCCAGCTCCCCACCTCCCTCCCCCCACACCCCGCACGGTGTTCTCCGGTCATTTTATTTCAGTTTGCAAACCTCAGAGCCAGGCAGTGGCACATGCCTGGGATCCCAGCTACTCAGGATGCTGAGGCAGGAGGACTGCAAGTTTGAAGACAGTCTTGACAACACAAAATGTCTCATCTCAAAAAAAAAAGTCTCATCTCAAAAACAAAACAAAATAATTACTTCTCAGTCTGACAAAAATATGGAGACCAAAGAAAGAGTCACATAAAACAACAGTCCATTGGTAAAGGTCTTAGCATCTGTCTTTTTTTTTTCTTTTTTTTTTTTAATTTTATTTTAAAGACAAAAGAATGGAGACATATGAACGAGAAAAGCCATAAACAATACAGAAAATACAAAGTTATACAGAATATAGTAGGGAATTAGAACTGGATGTTGTATTACAGTTATTTTCACATTAGTTAACACAAAAACATTAAAGGAAATACCAAATTATAGATAAGATAGTAGGGAATTTACACTGGATGCTGTATAATATAAAGTTATCTTCATTTCTGCTAATACAAAAACGACTGAGGAAATACAG